>JAQHUG010000308.1:778965-790656 GCA_028555095.1 Dicrostonyx torquatus
AGATCCGCCTGCCTCTGCCTCCCGAGTGCTGGGATTAAAGGCATGCGCCACCACCGCCTGGCTCACAATTTTGAACTCTAACCTTAAAGCTGGAAGCCACAGAGGATTTGGTGTTAGGACTTAGCTACACCATTATGTCTGAGTCATTATTTGCTCTAAAAAGATAAGGCTGTATGAGGACAGAACCATACGGTAATATGATGCAAAAATAAACCTGGAGTCTTAGGTATAGGTTGATGCAGCTTGATGTTGAGTTGCACAAGCAGAGTCTGGAGCATCTTGTAAATGAGGCTGACTTTTGTAGTGTGACTTTTTAACTTACTCTTGTAGGGCACCACTTTTTCATTTCCTGACTGCCCAGGCTCCCAAAATAACCACAAAGAGACTGTATTAACCAAATCAATGCTTGGTACATTAGCTCACTGTATAACTCTTACATATTAATTTAAACCATTTCTAGTAATCTGTGTATTGCCTCATGGCTGTGGCTCACAGGCAAAATTTCGACATATCTGTCTCTGGTGGCTCCATGGCTTCTCTCAACTCTGCCTCCCCTCTCCCAGAATTCAGTTGAGTTTTCCCTACCTAGCTCTACTATACCCTATCTTTATTAACCAATGCTATTCACTGCATACAGAGGGGAATCCCACATCAACTTACACTGGTGAAAAGATCGATAAGAACAAAACATACTCATAAGCAGTTTTTAAACATAAAGCAAAGAAGGCCAGCCTACAAACCACAATCCCACAGAATTTAGACAACATTGTGGACACTAAGAGAGACTTACACAGATATTAAGCTACATGGGACGTAGAAAGAAGAAAAAGACAAGATTTCCTGAGTAAGTTGGGAGCATGGGGACATTGGGGGAGGATTGAAGGGAGGAGGAGAGAGGAAGGGAGGGGAGCAGAGAAAAATGGAAAGCTCATTAAATATCAATAAAAAATCATCATATTAACACAAAAAAGAATAAAATCATAGTGTTTTAACACTACGCATGTCTACAGGAGTGTGTGGGAAGCAGCAGGACGCCTCACTTCTGTCTAAACAGTGGGGTGGGTCAGCTTGCATATTCAATGGACAAATTCCAAATCTATCTAAGCAGGGCAATAAGGGGCAGAGCATCCCCTGACCTACAGTCTGAGAATGGCAAACAGTGTGCCAGATGGCTTTGGATTTCTGTGACTTGTACATATACTCAGAATTCACCCCTTATAGCATGGCCTGCCATTAATTGGATTTTGCATTGATTAATTATATAATTTATCACCATGGCACTGGAGTTTCAAGACACAAATTAAATAGTGCTTGGCGGAGCATGTGGCAGGAATGTTGACTCTCTTTCGCTCTCTGAGGCATAAGTGTGGGACACAACAAAACAGAAGACTGAGCTGAGGAGACATCAGGGGATAAATCCTAAACTAAAACAAATGTTTGGATTACATGACACTGTAGTACCAGAAACAGGGGACCCAAATGAAGATAGGCTGAGCATTTTAAATATACAGAAAGAAATGTAAAATATATCTTTATTAAGGTCCAAGGACTTTGAAATGCCTTCTTGTTAATGACCTAAAATTTAAAGAAAGTGGGAATGGCTCCTCTGCACTCAATTTGACAGCCTTTCATCCCATACTATACCCAGTCTAAAACCACACGAATGTATTTCAGAGAAGAATCATGAAGTGACAGCATACAAACAATGGGCACATCAAAACTTCCTGCGTCTGTCCTTCTTAATCGGCAGAGCATTTAGTCTCTGTTATGACCTGGAAGCACCAGATCCTGGTGACACAAATATCCATACTTTCTCAGAGATTTTTTAGGCTTAAACGACACACAGAGAATAAGAATACACTTAAACCTTGAAAGTACAATATGACAAAATGTTAATAAATTAGAAAGGCCACCTTTTTAATTCTTATTTTGAACTTCAAATTAACAAGGAAAGAAACATTGACCTTGAGCTTAATTCCATGTGGGCTTTCATCCTTGAGAGAATTTAATCACAGGAGGAAAAGCATTCTAATGTGGAATAATTTATTTTCTGGTATATTGTACTGCAGTATTTTTTATGAACTTATTTTAGCTCATTAGAGGTCTTCTAATGAGCTATATGGCAGAATATGACTGGGAAAAACCAGAATGAGAACTACCAGAGGGTATAAAAGGCAGTTTCAGTACGAGATAGGCTTGTAAGTATGGCTTGTATGGGTCATCATAGTATATTTCATGCCTGTATATTTCTTTTTTTATTGTTAAAAGAAAAATTTACATTTACTCCCCTTGTTCCCAGCCCTCCCGCTCCCCCACTAACCTACCGCCCTCCCCCTGCTTCCTTAAGATGGTGCAGGATACCCTGTCCTATGGGGAGCCCAAGGCCCTCCCCCCTCCATCTCGGTCTAAGAAGATATGCATCCATATAGAATAAGTTCCCAAATAGTCAATACATGCAGAAGAGATAGGTCCCAGTGCCATTATCGTTGGCTTCTCAGTCAGTCCCCACTGGCAATCACATTCATAGAGTCCACTTAGGTCATATGCTCATTCAGTCCTGGTCCAGCTGGATTTGATGAGCTCCCAATAGATCGAGCACACTGTCTCTGTTGGTGGGCCAGTCCCTCATGGTCCTGACTTTCTTGCTCATTTTCTCCCTCCTTCTGCTCTTCCACTGGAGCGTGGTAGCTCGATCCCTTGTTCTGATGTGAATGTGGGTCTCTGGCTCTATCTCCATCGATCATGCGAAATTTCTATGGTGATGATTAAGATATTCAACGAAGTAACTATGGGACAAGTTCAGGGGGTAGAAGGGAGAAGGGCCTGTATGTTTCTTAAAAGCTTTAATAAATTTTGTGAATTTAATGGAGGTTGGTCCTTCATACTCTTGCAAAATCTTAATATCCTAAATCATATGTTAATATTATCAAGGAATAAAAATTTATTTTGATTTAGCCTTTTAGACTTTGGACCGTGTGGAACTCAATAAGATAAGATCAGTGACTCTATGATGGCATCTTAAGCAAACCCGGAGAGACTAGGTCTATAGATATTATTTTGTCCTGGTTTGACGTAGCCCCAGGGCTTCTCTTAGCATTTATTATGGTGTTTGAAAATTCAAACTCTGAAGACATGAGTCCAGATAAACCCTTTGCTTTACACATTATCCCCTTCTATTACTTCATTGTGTAACAAAAGGAAATCAATACATAAGGGAGCAAGGTTTTACTGTATGTTCCTTCCTTCTCTGTACCAATGGATTGATCTACCGTCCTCGGTCACACCTTTATAGCTGAATATAATGGAATTAAAAAATTTTCTGTGGCTTTTTAAAGGATACTCATTCTTCATATCTTATCATTATTTTTAAATCAAAGAGTTCTATTAATAAAAGACTTGAATTCTGTCTGTTCTTTCATATATAGACCTACTTCATTAGTGAGAAATATGCAAATTTCACAACAGATATGGTTCTTGTCATCTTCGGGGCATCTATTGTTGTCAGAGAACATGACATTTGGGTGTTTTTGGATCTATAATAAATGTAAAGGGTCCCAATCTCTGGAGAAAGTGCTTCGGCTGGCTAATGATGTCAAGAAAAAAAATGAATGTAGCTAACTCTATTGAATTATGACTGCTAACTCAATTATCCTTCCTGTCAGGTGGATTCAGTCCTTTTGGGCAAAAGATAAAGAGCCTCTAAGAGCAATGGATACACTGTGAATGAAGCTGAAATTTGAAAATATTAATAACTTTGTCTATAGGAGACATGTCAGAACAAAGTCAGTGAAGACTCTCCAATCTGCCTCTATAACAGAAACAAAACACTAGGAAATGAAGATATTGACTGATAATTTATTCTATAAAGTTCTCTGATTAATGATCAAACTGTTTTAAGAATTTTAGACCCATTTGATAGTTCTCCAAGTAGGAAGCCATATATTCATATTTTAAGAGTGGCTGTCCCTATGGCTTATCAATAAATCTGCTTGTCGGTAAACTAGTTGGTTCAAACTAGATCCCCAAATCTTGGTCTCATCTCTACTGCTCAGGGCTTCTGATGTCAGCCTGATGAACATATTAAAAATAACACTGCAATAGTTGGTGTGCTATAAAGAAAGCTGAACTATAAATTCTGTTCAGGAATGTTTATTAGAATGAAAGAACCAAAAAGCCATGGTCAAGCCTTGGTGTGAGAGGAAGAACATTAGACAAAAGCAACCTACTATATGGGTATCTAAATATAATGGTGTCTTACAAGAAAGGAAAAACAGTCCTAATGTCTGGAGAGGATGTTCCTTAATTGAGAGGGTGGGGAGAAAGGGAAAGAGACGTAGCCACTAGCAAAGAGTTAGCAAGGGGGAAGGGACTCTTCAGAGGGCAGGTGACTTCATCACCAACCCAAATCCTGAACAGTCACCCTTAACAATTTTGTACAAATCTCCAGTACATTGGTAACGGTTGACTTTTATGATGCTTCAGCATGGCAGGAAGTGATTTAGTTCATCATAGTGTATTCACAGGAAGCATGGAAGAAGCAGGTACCACAATTTTGGAGCTGTCAACTCACAGAACAGATTGTTCTTTAACTCTGCCCCAGAGAAAGCTGCAGATGTTACCTGTTCAGGCTCTCAGATCTGACCTAAAGTTGCAGCAACTGAATTCTGGGCAGCTGACATTCCCCACAGACACGGATTGATTTTGCCCTTCTCATAACTATGTGAGTGAGTTGGCTCTATCTACTGAACTCCCCTCTCACATATCAGTTCAGAGTTGAAGTTTTGTTCATGGCTGCTACAGAGAGGTTTGGGAATGTTTAGAAATAGAAGGGATAAAACATGCTGCAAAGAGAAATAGAGGTTAGAATTCAGTATAACGATTGAAAATGTACAGCTAAATATTTCTACAAATCTTACTCTTTCCCAAATAAATGAAGCTCAGTATGATAGAAGGTTATATGTTTCCTTAAATCCAAAACTTGACAGCCATTACATTTTCACTGAAAAGGCAACGCATTCCATGTTGTTTTGAAGTTTAAAAATGTACTTCAATGTGCATCCAAGTCAGAAACTAAGTCTAGAAGATCTATTTAATTCTCTGCAATATGCCAGGCTTTTAGTTATCAATTTGATAAGCTATGGGTGAGTTTTTCAGTTTGACTTTAATAATTGATCTCTAGGTTTAAAAAGAAGAAAAAATGCTAAATGCCGGCGGTTTGATGCTCCATTCAGATACACTTTTCGCTGAGTGAAAACTGATTGATTTGCCTACATATATGATTATAGGGTTCAAAGAAACCTTCAACATTATATGCCCCCTGAGAAATGCTATGAGCCCATATAATAAACTTGACAAGAAATAACAAGCATTTTTATCTCACTTTTAATCTGAAAAATTTGAGAAATGATTTATTAAGGACATGAATAATCAAATTTTTAATTCATTTTCTGTTTATCATATTTATTCCTGTGGAAGTGTTCCTGTGTTGATATGAACATGTCTGTCCCAGTATAGATGTTCTTGTGTGTTGATATGTCTCTGTCCCAGTACAGATATTTTTTCTGTGTTGATATGTCTATATCCCAGTATAGGTAGGTCAGATAACGACTTTCAGTAGTTAGTCATTTCTTTCTATTTATCATGTGAGTTTTAAGGATCAACACAGGTCATCGGGTTTGGCAACAGTTGCTCCTTTTTGTCAACTTCCCTTGAAAGTCTATGAATATCTTATTCATCTCTGATGACCATATTGATACCCTAAGTAGTCATGTATTTTTTTATAAATTTGATAATCTACAAAAATGATTTCCTAACATTGAAAACATATCAAAATAAAAATTTAAAAAATTCTAACAATTGTAATAAAATATTCTCCAGGAACTTAGAAAAGCAACAATTTGTGGACATTGTTTAAGAAAAGATAATTTAGAATCTCTAAATGGCATGTCAAATTGGCACCATTTCTTAACTTGTCAAGGTTGATTTTCAGTATGAAAAATAAATCCTTATACCATTTTTACTCATGGTAGAATTATGCAATGAGTGAAAATAAGGAAGCATATAAAAGATGTCAGTGTTTCAAAGCTGGACTATAAACAATATAATAAAAGGCTTACAACCCTTCAACTTACATGCTAATTAGGATGATTTGCTACCCTTTAGCAAATGAAGCCAGGGTTTAAAAGTGTTGAATCACTGACAAGAATGAAAAAAAAAATAAGATGAAATATCAGCGAACCAAAAAATCTAGGAGCTTGAATTCAATGTTTTAAAATACTGAAGCAAACTCTTAGTTCTGTGTTTAGTTGTGCCTTTCATAAGTCAATTTTGCACCACCACTTTTCCATGAATATCCATGATCAAGTTATAAATTCTTTGAGTTTTAAATTCAGGGAGTTAAACAAAGTTCAGGTCATCTAAATATATACTTCACAAAGGAGGAAGGAGTCCTGTATGTTCTGGGTTAGAAGAAAATCCTCAGTAGAACTCAGTTCTACTGTGTTTGACTCTGCTCATCAAACCCAGATCACAACTCAAATATTAATCAACCTCTGAAACTCCACTTAAAAACTGATGAATAATAATAGAGACTAAGAAATAGCTTGCATAAGATTCAACTCCTTAAGTCAAAGACCAAATATTCTTACATGAAATGGTGAAAATCTATGTAATCTAAATCCCCTATTATACACTAGGAAATAACAGCCCAATCATCTTACTCTCAAATGAACCTTATCAGAACCTTTCCCCGTTTTCTACACTGGTATATTATGGAAGACTCAACCTCAGGAATTATTCAGGTACTGTAAACCTTGCTCAAAACTTTTGATCTTCTCTTTTCACAGGACTTTATCCAGTTGTCATGATTAGCTGGTTCTATATTTGTACTGTTCTTTTCCAGAAACTAAATTGCCAGAGGTTTGGTTGATTACTCCTAACTTCTATAGCTAAGGGAGATTTGCTCAAATACTGCCCATTATATCATTGCTTTTATTAAGTAAAGTTTTCCATATTTTTATGTATTTTACTCCTGTGCTTGCTTTGCTTTCAGATTTAGCCTTTCTGCTCATCTTATTTCCAATTCTAATTTTCACACAATTTGAGGCAAGAATTGATTAATTAGCTAGTTGGGGAATGTATGCGTCCTATTCTCCTAACTCAGTGATTCTAGTTCCTTTCCAAATGTAACCTGATGCTCGCATTTTTGTCTCTCACTTTTATTTCCTGGACAAATCATCTATTTTGATCACTCTGAATGTATTTTTATATATTTTGCCAAACAGTTGCTTATATTTTCATTGTTTAAAGAAGACTTTAAAATAATGGCTTTAAGCCACACATACATACATTTTTAAATCTTTTGCTACTATATTGATGTAGCATTCTGGTTTGGGACCCAGGTTTATAGTTGTAACTTACAATCTCTTTCACATTTCCATGTGCTTAAAATTTTAATAATGCAAATTCTTTTATGTAACTTTTCTCTCAAGGTTGTCTGTTATTCCCAGATCCTAAAACCATTTCTGCAAACCTTTTATGCACTTACAATTTGATATCCAAAGCTAATATTACTAGACTAATATTTGTAAATAACAAAATTTACCTTATTCCTATTTTTCTCAGTCCTTTATATCTGGCCTTAGTATTTCCAATCATTTGGTTTCTTATTCAAGGAACTGAAATAAGAGCTTACACTCTTTGCAGAACAGCCAGGGAACTTTCTTTACAGCAAAGCTACAGAAAAGATTAGAATGTACCGCAGGAGAGCAGCATCCGCGTGAGTGAATATGCTCAGAGGCCCACGTTGGCTTTCCCTCGGTGGACTCTAAAAGAAGGAGGGGCTTGTTAATAAGAGGTATATGTAATATGGCTGATCCTAAGCTGACGGACATATTAGCACATATAATAATTTTTCAACTCCTCTTGAAAAATTTTTTAATTTTTTAAATTATATGTAAGCCTAATTGTCCTCAGAGATAAAATGATAAAGAGAATATGTTCCCTTAAATTTTATTTAGAGGACACAGCTTACCTATTAAAACATTTCCACCTAACATATTCTAACTAATTTGGCCATTCTATTATTGTTCTAGGGATATTTTGGAATATATTTGAATATAAATTGACTATGTATGTTCTTTTATAGGAGTAGAGAAACATATTCCAGTCTTCCTGAGGCAGTGGATATGAATCCCAATGCAAGCTTGCTTATATGTATAGTTCAGATGTGTGTGTCTGTGTGTGTGTGTGTGTGTGTGTGTGTGTGTGTGTGCGCAGTACATACATATAAAGGGCCTAATCTATTATAAGGTCACATGGCCTAAACTAGCTAGAGTCTGAGATTACATAACCATTCTACATCTTGTCTACCTCCTCATAAAACTCATATGCCCTCACATTAACTTTCAATACCGCAAGCATTCGTGCATATTTCCTGATTAATACCAAGAAAGACAAAAACAAGCATTTAGAAAATTTCCAGTTCCTTTTTATTTTCCCCCCACAGGGTTGAGGATGGAAACTAAGGGTTCTGTGTACTCTCAATGCAAATTTCACCACTCTACTACATTCCTGTTGTGTTCTTTTGAAACCTGTTCTCATCATGTACCTTCAGCTAGCCTCAAACTAAAAGTCCTCTTCTCTCTTACCTGGCAAGCTTCCACTATGTCCAGTAGCAGATCAAAACTTATTTATAACTTTTTCTCACAAAATTTTCAAATAAAATAGTTTAAGGTACTATCTTAATAACTCTACCAGAACGTGGCCATTGAAGTATCCAGATAACAGTCCATCCTGATTCTGATATAAGGATTTAACTTTAAATCTGCCAGCTTTTATGTGTGAAATCCATCTGTTCTTGTCTGACTTTTAAGAAATTTACAGCACATCTTGGCTCTGTCATTCCATAATGGTAGTGCTCCAAATGTGGCTGCCCTTTTACCACCTGAAATACATTTGGCCATACCTTTAGCCTATGGCTTTAATAAATTTTCCACAATTGTGAAAGTTTCAGAATTCAAGGTCATCTCAAATCTCATCTTGATGGAACTTCCAGGTATCTTTGGGGGTTCATTTAATCATCCTGACAGATCTTCTGGAAAACAGTATCTTGTATAGACTTAGCTGTGATTCTTCTTCACATTTGTATTAAGTCCTTAGCATGTAGATTTTATGTCGTTGGTGAATCTGTGGTTTTCTAATGAAAGACCCCGTGATTGGTTTCTGCAATAATAATACAAGTAACAATAATGCCAATTTAGCAAGGCTTGAAACTAGCAGTATTCCCAAGCTGACAAAACACCCCCCTCCTTTCCTCCCTAGCCCAAAAGTAGGACACCAGCCAGGCTACCCACGTTAATGTAAACAGGACATCTATGGTCAGGCATCCGAAGGCCAAGTTGCCCTGAACCTTAGAGATAGGATGCTTATGGTCTGGTTTCTGAAGGCCAGAGGCTTAGTCAGTAGGAAGATAAAGAAAAGGACAGAAAAATAAGGTACAGAAAAACACCAGATGTTTTCAATGACTAAGACAAAGCTGACATATTGGGATTTTGGGGCCAAGTCACCCCTTGCCTCATTAGAATTAACCAATAATTATGCTTTTTGCTTCTGTGAACCACTTCTGCCATTTTAGGGTGTTCCTAAACAAGGACAGAACTGACGTGTTTGAGTCTGAGTCAGGTCCACCCTCGAACCCTGTAACTATGCATCAGCTTCTGCTGTTTTAGGGTTATAAATACCAGTTCTGGAATCTAGAGGACATGCTCTCTGCTCCCGAATGCAGAAGCATCCATGGACTCCATGTAAATACAACCTCTTGCCTTTGCATCCAGAGATTGCTTTCGTGTTTGATGTCTCGGCAGCGGTCAATTCACTGATAGGCACCCAGGGCCCTTGGGCACTGGGGTCTTTCACTAATATTTTCAAATTTTATTGTGTTTGTCTGTATTAAACATTCTCCCTCAACATAATTCTATGAATACATTAAAATTTTCTGAGTTGACTTCTCTCTTCATTAGTTTCATCACTATAGATGGACCAAGACTATTACTTTCTGCCCTGTGGGAATTATTATTTTTGCCTCATACATTAAATTTTCTTCACTTCACCCCAAATGCCTCATGTTTTGATTGAGGGATAATAATTCTTATTAGTTGTCTGACATGTTTCAAATATGTTTTGATCATATTGATGTCTCAACTCTTCCTCAAGCCACCTCATTCCCAGTCACCAAACCTTATGTAGTTAAAAGCAAACCCTTTAAAATAAATATATATTGTTGAAATATTCTTGGATGTGTGGTATTCTACTTGAGCATGGTAGAGTTAACAAAGGCTACTTGACTCTTAGACAAAACTGTACCTTCCTCTCAGAGTAAAGATTAATAGCTCTCCTTCTAGAAGAGAGGTGTCACAGATAACCCTCATTCTCTCTCATGAATAAGGTCTGTTTGGTGTTCGCACAGCTCTTGTACATACTGTCCCCAATCCAACTGCTCTTAGGTCATATGTGTAGCTGCCCTGTTGTGTCCAGAAGATCACTTTTTTGTAGCTATGTACAACCTCAGACTCATTTACTATTTCCATTGACTCTTCTGCAATGAGCTCCAAGCCATGCTTATTTCGGGAAAAGATTATTTTAAAGGTAAATTTATAAACATACAAATCAAAAATGTAAACTTGTTGCTTTAAGAACTAGTGGAGAAAATTGTGATAGCTCAATAATATAGACTCAGAACAATAATGCTGCAGGATGCCAATGATGGGTGAAATGCAAAAGAGAGAAGAACTCACGGAGTATGATCCTGCTTAACAGATGTGTGAGAATGACAGCAAAGTACATGAGCACAGAATACGTTTACGTAGTGATATAAATAATCACAGAGCTCTAACGTACAAAGAGCCACACTAAGCCATAATATTTTGGGCATGATAAGATTGTACATAAAATTGTATATATAACCTATAAAAGAGGTAAAAAGATCTATAAAACATGTCAGCTTACCTGACTCCTGTATCTGTACTAAGTCTGTAACAGAATTTCATGCAGTGTTTATTGAGTATATAGAGCAAAGATAATGTCTAAAATCACCCTTTTTACTCAATGTATGGTGAAACTAATATACCAGTCTCTCCCTGTTTGGGGGGTTTGAAGAAATGTATCATTTACTTAAAGGATGATACAAAGTAGTTCTGCCTGTTTTACCTTTTATGTGATCACAATCACATGAAACTTTTTAATTCTATATATTCTTAAGTGGAAAATTGGTAACAGAAAAAAAATGGAGAGATTTTAAAATTTTTACAAACTTAATTGTTTTTGGAAGTGGTTGAGCACACTTTTAATCCCAGCACCCTAACAGTTTAACTGTAGTCATCAATATCTAAGGGAATCATTAACATGCATCTATGCATATCTTCTGCAAAATCACTAGTAAAGACTCATTAACTATACATTTTTTTTTGCTTCTCATTTACCTTTGTTTTCGTAATTGAATGTGTCATTTTATGGAGCATTTATAGGACCTTCTTGAGTAGAATTTTTGGCATTAAATTGTAGTTTTGAGAACAATAATATGTTGTAGGAGGCAGCTTGTTTGTTCCCGGCTGCCCAGACTCAAAATAACCACTCAGAAACTATATTATTTGAATCACTGCTTGGCCAAAGACTAAAGCAAATTTCTATCTGCAG
>JAQHUG010000308.1:792926-808373 GCA_028555095.1 Dicrostonyx torquatus
AATGCAAATCTCTATAGCAGTAATATTTAAAGCAAATATTATTAAGATTTATATCTGCCTAATTTTTATTCTATGTTGTATTTTTATCCCACCAGAATGCACACCATTCTGTCCTCTCTTCTTGTTTATTTGATGCATGTGTCTGTGTATGTTTGTATGTGTTTGCTTTTATGGATATAAACATGTGTTTATTTGTGTGTTGTATACATGGATATATACATTTGTATATGTATGTACTTGGTACAGGTATCTGTGTGTATATGATGATATTCATTTATAGGTATTACCCTGAGTTTTTTTCCTGATTGCTCTAGAGACTGAAATATGCACAGATATGTTTTTATTCTCTCATTGCTTCTTATATCTTACTTTTCATAAGTATAAATATATATGTAGCACAATTTTTGTGAGACCTTTTAAGATATATTTAAATATTCAGTCGTATATGTTCACACAGATATTTACCATTTTTTTCTCCTCACTGAAAGTTTCCTATTCCCTCTAGTAGCACTTGCTGAGAGTAAAATTTTCAATAAAGGTTTTCTCATCATAGAATTATTTTCCCCATCTTATATAGAAATAGTTTCACTACTATTTGAGCTGACATTCTTCTCCTTAAGTGCTCTAATGATGCTATTCTGCTTTCTTCCGGTCAGATATTTCTGTTGACAAACTCACTATCACTGTGTCTTGTCACTTTATTTAGTTGTTTATGAGAAGGTATTTTCTAATCTCTAGTTTTCTTCAGTTGTTTTATATGTATACATATGTTTTATATGTATATGTTTTATATGTATATGTTGTTTTATATGTACTCTTCTTTGACCTCATCTTCCTTGTCTTGATAGGTTTAAAAACAATGTTGTATACTGTAAAGGCACAAAGTTGGGTAGGTAGGGATGGAGTGTTGAGAAGAATTGGCAGATGAGATGAATAGAATCAACAGTACTGTCAAAGGCTCCAAAAGAACTATTAAAATAATTAAAATTAATAAAACATAATTTGGATGGTTTGTAAAATGTGTCTCATACATGTGGGTAAATGTAGGAAATTTTTGTTTTCTAAGACATTGTCCAACTTTACTACTTGGTAGATAGTATCACTGGGGGCCAAATCACCATCAGTGACTAAACCTACTATTTGTGCTTTTGATATGTGCCTCCAAGTGACGTGTACATTGTCTTCATATTTCTGGTGTTGTCTAAGTGTTTGTGGTTCATATAGTCCAGTAGTTTTGATACACTGAGATGAAATAAAAACATAGTATAAATATGTTATATCGAATATTCAGGGCTTTACTTGCTTCATATCTGTCACCAAAACAGATTGCCTGTCTGAGAGCATAGATTTCTAATAGAATTCTAATAATTCTGGCTTAAAGCAGTTGGGACTAAGTGCTTCTGCCCATCTGAGAAGCTATAATTGGTGTTTCATGGCAAAGGTAAGGGTTTGGGAAGCTTGATGTATTCTTCTTTTGACAGAGATGAATGCTCATTTTACACCCCAAAACATAAAGAAAGAGCTTGTAAATGTTCATTCAGTGACCTACCATACAGCACAGGTCTTTCAGGACCTATTATTTTTCTTGTACCCAGAATGTCTCTCTGGCAACCTCAGCCTGTATGCTTGCATTTCATCAGGTTCTCCAGTTGTAAAACACTCCCTAATGAGATTTTTATCTAGAAAGATAAAAGTATTATTTATTTAATTCACAATGATGGCCACTCTAAACAAAATTATTTCCAAGAGTTTAAATAGCATCCTAATAGATCATAAGGAAATTAATCAATTACATGAATTCAAACATGGTATGTAAAATACAGCACTATAATCTCAATATGATAACACTGAGCTTATTCTTTTAAAGGTTAACTTCTCATTAAAGCCTGGTGAGAAAGGATTAGCCACTGCTAAATCCCCACCTGAAATTCTCCCAAGAGCTGGGAAATAAAACTTCTAGTATTCTTTGTCACATGGTCTTTTACCAAGTAAAATGATAGGATGCAAAAATAAATGATTCAATAAAAAGTCTTTTGTATAAAGATTAAAATGGCTAGTTTTTCAAAAATGGGAATAAGCTTATTTAAATTATGAGGATTTGAATGAGTTATTTCAAGTGTGTAAGAGATGAGGCTAAAATAGGTACTAGCTTCAAAATTTGTCTATTTGAAGTATATTTTAAAGTTCTGAATTCATGTTCAAACTTCACCTTAAAATTTCACATTAGTTTAACATGCCATCCTAGTGCTCCGGGTGGTCAGTAACCACACTTCTGTCCGATACTAGTGGGATAAGAGGAAATAGACTGGAGAGTATTTCTGTCTTGTCCTTCAAGGTCAAATCAGTCCCAGGAACTGTTGGACACTTCTCAAAATGTTCTATGACTTTTGGAAGTCACGTGTTCTTTTGTTTAAGAAGTGGTGTAGGAGGTGCTTCTTCATTTGTATTGCCTTCATTGGTTGAATAAAGAGACTGCCTTAGCCTTTTGATAGGACAGCCCTTAGGTGGGTGGCGTAGACAGGAAGGAATGCTGGGAAGAAGAGAAATGTGGCATATGCCATGCTGCTCCTGCTCAAGATGGACACTGGTTAGACTCAGGCCAGTAAGTCACAACTCATGGTGACACACAGATTATTAGAAATGGGTTAGATCAATATGTAAGAATTAGCCAATAGGAGGCTAGAGCTAATGACCAGGCAGAGTTTACATGAATACAGTTTCTTTGTAATCATTTCGGGGATTAAGTTAGCCAGGCATCAGGAACACAGCCCACCCGCTCCAGGATCTGGGCGGCGGGACATAGCCACCCCTCCTGCAACAAAGAAGGTAATGGAGACACCACTGAGTGGATTCTAAGCATTGTCCAGTTTACAGAGCAGGGCCAACAAAGAGGGGAAATTGCTGCAGATGTCCAAGGGAAGATGCAGATGTTCAGGGTGGAAGGGGCTGTGACTTATCCTCACAGAGATGGAATAGCTGACAAAGGAAAGACTAGAGGAGTCAAAAGCAGAAATGATCTGTGATGACCAAATCTTCAGCTGGCCTCATTAGTGAAAATGAACATGACATTTTTTGGCCATTTACATGACATTAAATACCAAGTATGAAAATATAGCCAAAATTGATATGATCAGCATGTTCTCTTAACAATCCTCAGAAATGATACTTGCCCCTTTTAGATAACAACTATTTCTCACTATTTATTTTTTCCTGGTAAATGTGTGTAAACATATATGTAACACAGCCAAAGATGCTGTGAAGGACTTAAATGCCTAGTGTCTTCCTCTTGGAAGAACAAGATTGACCCATCTATTTTCCTGACAATCAATGTGTAGGAATTACAATAATACTAACAGATTCCCTCTTTGTATGTTACAGATGCAGCTCACTCCATAGCATTCTCCAAATGCATGCAATAAGCTCAGGGCAAGCTTGTATTTTGCAGAGTTGCCACACCGTCTGTTGAATTTTATCATGTCCCCCTTGATGCAACTGTCCTCTGAGACTGACTTCTGACTCTGTCTCTCTCTTTCTCCCTCTCCCTCTCTCTCATAGACCCTTTTGGCATTGTGAAGAGGTTAGAGTCCTCTGTGCTCTAAAATCTTCACTAGCAGTTAGGGTGACCTCAGAGAGGGAGGAGTGAGAGACTAGGAGCAAGAAAGATTGCATGATAAGCAGATAGGGAGAGAGATATTTATTAGGCAATTAAGATGGTGAAATTTCAATATTCTTCCTCATCTTCCTACTTGAGACAAAAGTCTGGTGAATGTATAATAAAGGCTTTGTGGGCTTTTCACTGGCCCCCACTCATGGATATGTTCACACAGAGGTTGTGAGTCAATAGACCATAAAGGTTATTCTCAACTTCTCTTCAATCTGGGTTAATGTATCTGGTTTAATGTTAGTTAAATTTCAGTACTTTGATCCTTTTGGCATTTTGATCCTTTTTGATTTTTGTGAAATATGAATTTGTTTGCCTTTTCCTACATGTAGACATGTAGTTTGACCAAAAACAGTTTTTAAAGATACTGTTTTCCAGGATGTATTTCTGGCTTCTTTATCAAAATCAGGTGTCCATAGATTTTTGGCTTCGTGCCTGGTCTTTATTTCTACTCTGCTGATGGATTTTTACTCTTTTTTTTTCCTACTGATTCACAAGCATGTGAGATCCTTTCATCGCCTGGAATCTGAAAACTCTTTCTTTAAAAAACTGTTTTATCCTACAAGTCTCTCACTTGCCTAGTTACCATTCCTCAAGACATTCTATATTATTTGATGCTATAGTGAAAAGAGATTTTTTTCCTAATTCTTTCTCATTCTGTTTGTCATTTGTATACAGAAAAATTTCTGGATTTTTTGGTAATGTAATTGCATATTCAGCTGAGTTTCTGAAAGAGTTTATATGGTGTAGGAGTTTCCCAGTGGATTTTTAGGATAACTTATTATTTTTAGGATAACTTATTTTATAATAACATATCATATCCTAATAAAGATTCTTTGATTTCTTTCTAGTTGTATACCCTTGATCTCCTTAAGTTGTCTTATTGATCTAAATAAGATCAAGGACTATATTTATTAGATATGGAAATAGAATGCTATAAGTTTTGAAGAAAGTTCCATGAAGAGCAGAATTTAAGGTATGTTCTTTTGTTTGGGTGAAAGTTTCTGTAAATATAAGCTAGTTTCATTTGATTTACGTCTGTTAGCTCCAGTATTTCTCTTTTTAGTTTTCTGTCTGGATGACCATTCTATTGGACAGAGTGGAGCTCTGAAGTCTCCCACTATCGGTTTGTGAGGATCAATATGTAATTTAGGATATAGTGTTGTTTCTTTATAAAGTTGGGTACCTCTGAATTTGGAGTATAGATGCTAACAATGAAAATGTCATATTGGTGGATTTTTCTTTAGATGAGTATGTAGTGTCCTTATCTTTCTTTATTTGTTTTTGTTTAAAATCTTTTGTGTTGGATTTCAAAATGATCACACCAGCTCGGCTTTTATGTACAATTATTCAGAATATTTTTCCAACCCTTTTCACTGAGGTTATGTCCTTCCTTGACGCAGAGATTGTTTCTTCAGTGCTGCAGAAGGATGGATCCTGATTTTGCATTCATTCTGTAAGTTTGTGACTTTTTAGTAGGGAATTGTTACCTTTAATAGTGAGGGGTATAAATGACCAATGATTATTGCCTCCTGTTATTTGTTGGTGATGTTGGATGTTCGTAGTGGTGATGGTGGTGGTGGTGGTGGTGGTGGTGGTGTGAGTGTGTAAGAGAGAAAGATCTTTCCTTTTTTGAGTTTTCTTCTAGTGTAAGATTATTTATTCTATGTTTTTATGTGTGCTGTTAAACTCCTTGTTTTCTTTATCTCTGATGATTCAACGTTTTACTGAGTAGAGTAGTCTAGGCTGAATCTGTGGTCTTTTAGAGTATGTAGCACATCTATCAAGGTCTTTCTGGATTTTAGAGTCTCCTCTAAGTCAGGTATAAGTCTACTGTTGGCCTTTATGTTACTTTTTCTTTTTCCCTCAAAGCTTTTAACATTCTTTCTTTTTCTGTTCTGTAAGTTCGGTATTTGGGTTATTATTTGGTAAAGTGACATTCTTTCTTTGTTTTGTTTTATTGTTTTTAGCAAACACTTCTTATTGTTTTTATTTTGCTATACATTTTTCTCTGCTCCCCTCCCTTTCTCCTCTCTCTGCTTCTACCCTCTCCCATGACCCCCATGCTCCCAATGTACTAAAGAGAGCTTGTCTTTTTCTCCTTGCTACATAGATCCATGTATGTCTCTCTTAGGGTTGTCTTTGTTATCTTGGTTTTCTGAGTTATAGACTGGAGCCTGGCTTTTCTTTGTTTTATGTCTAAAAGTCACTTATGAGTGAGTGCATTTTATATTTTCTTTCTTGGTCTGGGTTACCTTACTCAATATTTTTTTTATAGATCCATCAATTTGCCTGCAAATTTAAAGATGTCATTATCTTTTTGCTGATGAATTGTTCTCCCTTGTGCAAATGTACCACAGTTTTTTATCCATTCTTCAGTTGAAGGGAATTTAGGCTGTTTCCAGGTTCTGTCGATGACAAAAAAAATGTTGCTATGAACATAAATGAGCACACGTCCTTGTAGTTTGATTGAGCATCTGTTGGGCATATACCCAACAGCAGTATTTCTGGGTCTTGAGGCAGATTGTTTCCTAATTTTCTGAAATATTGTAATACCGATTTCCAAAGCTGCTGTATAAATTTACAGTCACACCAGCGATGGAGAAATGTTCCCCTTATACCACATTCTCTCCACCATAAACTGTCATCAGTGTTTTTTATCTTGGTCATTCTGACAGATGTAAGATGGAATCTCAGAGTTGTGTTGATTTGCATTTCTCTGATAGCTAAGGTTGTTGAGCATTTCCTTAACTGTCTTTCAGTCACGTGAGATCCATCTGTTGAGAGTTCTCTATTAAGTCCATACCCTATTTTTATTGGATTATTTGTTATTTTAATGTAAAGTTTCTTGAGTTTTTTTGTATATTTTGGAGATCAGTTCTCTATCCAATGTAGGGTTGGTGAAGATCTTTTCCCATTCTGTAGGCTGCTGTTTTGTCTTGTTGACCATGTCCTTTGCATTACAGAAGTTTCTCAGTCTCAGGATGTCCCATTTATTAATTGTTTCTCTCAGCGTTTGTGCTACTGGGGTTATATTAGGAAGGGGTCTCCTGAGCCAATGCGTTCAAGTGTACTTCCCACTTTCTTTTCTATGCCATTCAGTGTAGTGGGTTTTATGTTAAGGTCTTCAATTCATTTGGACTTGAGTTTTGTGCATGATAGTTGGGGCCACTGGAGTTCCAAATAAAATGTGTTACTGGGGAGTGGGATTTGACATGTAGAAATGTGGATAGGCTAGGGGTCTGAAGTAATGGATCTATTTGCATTCTTTTACCATTATGTCATCACCATTGCTTTCTTTTTCTATTTTATATTTTTAACTTCTTTGTCAAAAATCAGGTGTTCATTGGTGTGTGGATTGATATCTCAGTATGATTCAATTCCATTGGTCATCCTGTCAGCTTTTTTTCCCTGCTCCAATCTATTTGGTGTTCTATTTTGTTTCTCATGACTTTTTAGGCATCTACTTCTTTAGGTTAGAAAAATTTTCTTCTATCATTTTGTTGAAAATATTTTCTGGGCCTTTGATCTGGAATTCTCCATCTATTTCTATTATATTTAACTTTGGTCTTTTCATAATTTCCTACATGTTTTATGTCAGATTTTTTTAATTTGACATTTTATTTAACCAATGTAATCTACTTATTTTTTACCTCTTCTACAACCAAGATTCTTTCTTTCATTTCCTCCATTCTGTTGATGAAGTTTGCTCCTATAGTTCCTCTTCAAAGTTGCAAGTTTTTCTTTTCCAGAATTCATTCACTTTGAGTTTCCGTTATTGTTTCAGGTCTTGAACACTTTTGCACATTTCCTTCTGCTTTTCCTGTTTTCCTGGATTTCATTAAGGTATTTACTCATTTCCTTCTTAAGGAACTCTATCATCTTCACTCAGGAAACTTTAAGACACCCCTACCTTATTTTAACTTCAATTATGATGGAATATTAAGCACCTGATATGGTAGAATAGTTAGGCGCTACTGGACACACATTGTCCTCCTTGTTCTTGATTATGTTTCCTTCTAGTATCCAGAAATCTGCGATTGGTATAATTATAAGTCTAAGTGATTTCTAGATTTGGTTTTGTCTGGTAAATTTGACAGTTTGTTATTGTTGTTTGTTTGTCTGTTGATTATTTGTTGTTGTTCCTTGGTTTATGTTTACTCTCTGGATTTTTTTGAGAGTGTGATGGTTGTGTGTTGTCTGGTATGAAATTTTCTTTGTAAATGATAGTTGGGGCCACTGGGGTTCCAAATAAAACTGTTATTGGGTACTGGGTACTGGGATGTGACATTTAAGAACGTGGATAGGCTGGGGGTCTGAAGTAGTTCACAGGAGGGAAGAGAGCAGAGTGTTCAACGAGGATCTCTTTATTTCATCTCCTTGGCAAGGGGGAACATTGAAACAAGGGCAACCCAGAGGGTCTGCTATATTGTTGGGAATGAGACAGGGGTTTGCAACTAGAGGAACAGAAGGAGAGGGAAATTTTTAAGGACAACCTGCCTGCTTCTTTGGCAGGAGTGGTTTGGGGTTGGTAGGGAGCGCCTGCTAGAGTTGGGCACTAGAAATAAAACATTAAGTTGGGCACTAGAAATAAAACATTAAGTCGGGAGAGGGAGTAAGAGGGTAAGGTCCGTGGAATGTACAGACGGTATGTGCTGACGAGAAAGAAAGAATGCTCAGGTGTTCTCTTAGGTTCAGAGAAGAGAAGAGAGTGGTGCAGGTACCACAACAGGTAAGATCAATTTGCTTACCTGTTTTTCTGACCTGCTCAGCTGGTGTGTTCCCAGGAAATGCCTGCTGGAGTTGGAGGCTGGGATGGTGGGATGAGTTTGGGGAAGGAAGGTTGTAGGAGAAGATTTTTGTGGTGAGGATAGGGTCAGAAAGGAAAGGAAGGCTGCCAAAGAACTGGAGTTGAGACTGGAGGAATTGGATCTGAAGAAGCAGAAGGAGCATCCTCTCTCTGCCTATTTGTTTCCATTTATGTACATGTATTTTTTAATAAGGAAAGTAATTGTTGCTTCCATTCTTAGATGCTAGACTAGAAGCTGCCTGTTTATCACAGTGAATGAGAACTCAAATAACTTAACTTATTTCAATAAAGTATGGAAGAGCTCCAGAAATCACAGAGAAGATCAAAGAGAGAAACAGCATTGGTCCAGGAAAAGAAGCAAGTGACACAGAGCTTTCCACTTGTAGCTCCCAAGTAGCAGAAAGAGGAGCAGGAACCTTATTCAAAACGAAATCAATGGAACTTATACCCTCAGGACAGAGAGCTTCAAACCTCAGTGTCCATTCTGCACACTGCCCTCCTACAGATGTTCCAGCCAATCTAAGATGTATACTCTAGTGAGTCTCTGGAAGAAGTGAGAGCTGATCAGGCCACAGTCTACAAAGCTAGTGATGGTCAGAAGTGGGCCATAGCACACAGAGTAACACAGCTGAACAACTGAACTTGGACCCTTCCAGGATGTACACCAGTCGGAGCAGTCTCCAGGTTCTGCTGATGTCCTTTCCACGGGGCGGTTGCCGTACTAAGACTTAGAAGGAAGTGACACCACTCTGTTGCTGTCATGATTTGGCTCTTCATTTTACAACTCGTTTTGTTTAATTCTGTTGTGGCTTTGTGTTTTTTTTTAAATTTTTGTTTTTCTTTATATTGTGTTTTCCTTTTCTTTAAAACATAGTTTTACTACAATTTTACCTTACTTTAAAAATAACTTGTAGTGATTTCAAAGAAAATGGCCCTCAGAGAGAGTGGCATTATTAGGAGTTATTGCCTTGTTGAAGTAGGTGTGATCTTGTTGGAAGAAGGGTGTCACTGTGGGGTTGGAAGTCTTTCTTGCTCATGCTTCCCTCAGTGTGACACTGAGAACATCTCCTTTTGTCTGGAAGATGTAGGACTCTCAGCGACTTACCCAGTGCCACATTTGTCTACATGCTACCATGTCCCACTATGACATTAATGGAATGAACCTCTGAAACTGTAAGCCAATTAAATGTTCTCCTTTATAAGAGTCATGGTGTCTCCTCACAGCAATAAAAATCTAAGTAAGGCATAACCTTTAGGTTATCATTCTTTTTCTCATTTGTTTGCACTCTTTTCTGTATTGAGTAGTCTTTTGGTAGGTGATAATTTTCTCTCTTTCTTATAACACTTATTGCTTATCTTCTGATACTCTTTCTATTTATAGTAACTTTCCTATTTCTACCCAGTATTTCATTAAATTGTTATATCTTCAATTAGTGAAATATTTTGCAATTTTCGATTCTATCTTAGCCAGGGTTTATATGACTTGATTTTAATTGATTGGATTTAAATACTTCTATAAACATTTCTCATTTGGTTTTATTGTCGTAATAGTCTGTGTTTTTCCTCCTTGAGTGGGATTGGGCATGAGTCACTACTGATGCGTTCTGAGGATTTCCTGAGGGAAGAAGGCTGACGTTTCTTATTTACATTAGTGTAACTGAAAACTTAGACAGTGCTAAGTACCATTATAAATATAGATTCAATTTTCTTTTAATTATCAACAATTCTGAAGGTAAAGTGCAAATATTTCATAAATAAGCAGAAAGAGGAAGGTTAGCTGAAGTTTCCTTGAAATGTAAACACTAAGATAAAGTTAAGTTTTGTCTTCTAAAGAGTGATTGTGTTCTTTCTTCCTTTGTGACATTGTGGCCAAAGGATGTCAACCTCCACTGTGCATTCTAGATAGGCATTGATATTTTGTTTTGTTCGTTGGTTGTTAATATCACCTACATCTTCTGAAAGGGTCTTTGCTGCCATCAGTTCTTCAGATAAGATTATATTATCCCATTTTTAAAAAGTCTAATACATTTTGCATTGGTCCATTTACAAATACTATACTTCCAATATCAAGAGAAAGGTTAAATATTCATGCTATTCTCTGACCACTATGCAATAATGAGAGGTCTTCATGATCAATGTACTGCTCAGTTGTTGTTTAGTATTTTTCTACTTTTATATACATTCTTACCTAGACATGACAATCTATCCTTTGTAGGAGGGTCCATCTTTATTTCTGTGCTTTGACTGGTTAAATAAAGAAGCTGCCTGGGCCATTTGATAGGGCAGGATTTAGATAGGTGGGGAAAAGTGAAGAGGATGCTGGGAAGAAGACTGGGTCAGGAACAGTCGCCATGAGGCTTCCGTCGCAGATGGATGAAGGTTAGACCTTTCCGGTAAGATCACCACCTCATGGTGACACACAGACTTTTATAATGGGTTAGTTTAGATGTGAGAGCTAGCCAAGAAAAGGCTAGAAATAATGGGCCAGGCAGAGTTTAAATGAATAATGTTCTCATGTGGTTATTTCGGGCATAAGCAAGCAACCAGCGGCTGAGCGGGCCAGCAGCTGGGGGCTGGGAGTCGGGTGCTGGGAACATACAACCCACACCTCTCCCCCCTTAATTACAACAATCCTTAAAAACAAACGAACAAAGGAAATATTATTTTATATTATGAATAAAAGAGTGAAGATTAAATCAAAGAAGGACCCAAGGACACTAAGTTAAATAAGGCATACATTTCTGTGTGTATATATGCAGATTGTACTATTCTTTATATATGTATATACACATGCATAATTTTAGGACGTATTTGTGTATCTACTTTTATCATCTATTTGTGGATTTATAACCCATATATCATTAATAAAGCTAGAACTAGTATAAGAAATGTTATCCTATACAATTTGCAAAGACAATTAAATAATGAAAGTAAGCACCATGTTTTGAGTTTCTACATTGCAGTGAATGCTGATAGTCTCTGAAAAAGTTATGAAACACAGACGCCCTGACAAGCGTGGAAAAAGCCTACATACAACACTCAGCAATTTTGGTAAGTCTATGGTGAAACACAACAAATCTGTTTCCTAAAATACCATGACTTGAATAATTTTACAATTTCTATTTTTTAGTATTTCTATTTAATATTTTATAATTCTTAAAATTTTAGATTGTTCCATCTTTTTATGCAGTTGGAATACATATTAAGATTTGCTGATGGATCAGAATTATTCTTGGCACATATCCATGAATTTAGCTAGTTCTGCTCAGGGCATGCATTTATTTAATGGCAGGTACTCATTATTTCACAGTTCAAAACTCCTATTAAATTCATTTACTTTCTTTTCTCTCCTACTGGTTAACAATTACCTAGTCTGTAGGACCTAGTTGCAGTAGTAGTCATGCTCATAGCCTCCATTTATTTTCACTGAATTTTATACTACATGAGAAACTTTTCTCAATTTACTATCTAGCTGTATTTTTGTTGCTGTTGTTGTTATTTTGTTGTTGAACTTTGGCCATTATTTTCATAGCTACCTCATCAATTGGCACCAATATCCAAAAAACAAGAAAAGATTACAGAGTTAGAATATAAATGCACCTATGAAATATGACAGCAAGAGAAAATAACCTTGTATCATTAAGAAATGCTGTTCTTTTTCATTTGGGATTTTTTTAAAGGTGTAATTTGTCTGACATAAATATAGTTACTTGGGTTTTTTTTAATTCTCTGTTTGAAAGGTTTTCATTGATCCCTTTACTTTCAGTTTTGCAAGCCCTTGAACATGAAATGAGTGACTTCTGGTGACCACACAGAATTTTTAAAGATCCCACTCATTTATTTACACATGTGTATGTATGTGTGTGTGTGTGTGTGTGTGTGTGTGTGTATTTAACTAGAATAGACAGAGAGCATCCAAATTCATCCTGTCTCTGACTTGCTACCACTCTCTTGCTTATCTCGACTGTTTTCATGTGTTCAGTTATTGTTTCACTCTGAACTTGGGTGGGGAAGGTTGTAACAGTTTAATTGGGTAGCGCCTTTGTCAGCTAAGAAAGTTCTTTACTTCTCAGGGGAAAAGTGATCCCTACCTCTGAGCGATGCTGATGCGTGGAGGAGATAACAGAGGTTGTTTGTCTACTACTGTCCTACAGCTGTGAAGAGAGTCATGACCACGGAAGCTCTTATGAAAGACAGCATTTATTTGGGGGTTTATAGTTTCAGAGATTAGTCATTATCATCATGGTGGGAAGCATGGTGGTGTGCAGGCAGATACGGTGCTGGAGAAATCCCTGAGAATTCAACATACTGATTTCAGTATGAAAGAGAGTGGTAGCTATAGAGACAAAGACAGAGAGATTGGATCTGTCATGGAATTTCAAACCTAAATGCCCCAGTGACAAACTTCCAACAAGGTGAATCATTATAGTATAGACAGTTAATCATTATACTATAGACAGTTCCATTCCCTGGAGACTAAGCATTCAAGTATATGAACTCATGGTGGCCATTCTTATTCAAAAAACTTCAGAGATTAAGTTAATATTTTATCATTCTTGTCAATATACCTCTTACTATTTTGTGCTCATTATGGTATTACAATGACTGATTTACTTTATTACCTCTTACAAAAAGTGTTTTGTTTATACATCTTGCTTTTTTTGTAGGTTATTAAAGTACTGGATTTTCTCTTTCTGTCTATCCCACTCTCTGCTCTCTCTCTCTCTCTCTCTCTCTCTCTCTCTCTCTCTCTCTCTCTCATGTGCGTGTGTAGGATGAGTGTGTGTGTACATTCATGTTTGTGAGTATGGACACATATAGCAGCAATGTATGTTTGGAAAGTCCAAGAACAAGGTTAAGTTTCTGTCCTTACTTTCTTCCTTTTTTTCTGATAGTCTTTTTTTTCTTTGTTAATGCAAGTGATAAGCTGTCTCTTCATCTTCTGTTTTTGTGTCCCTACCTCTCATCTTCCCATGGGAGCACAGATAGTACAGATGTAAGTTACCACACCCATATGTACATGAGTTTTGGGAATTCTTGCTAACAAGAGAATTAGCTCCAATAGAATTGCTGCAAGAGAGTTCTAATCTTGTCATTTTGATGACTTTATATATCTACGCTATGAGGTCTTGTTTTCCCTTCTCATCACAATATAAGCTGTTCTGTATAAAACCTTAGAATTTTTGTTTCACAATATTTACTATATTTTGAAGTAATATTGTTTCCTTCATTATTTACTTTTGCTCCTCACACCTAGAACCAAAGTTAATGTTTTAACTGTCTAGTGTCTGCATTTTCAATGCTACTTCATATATTAAGTTAAAGTTTTATCTTAGTGTATGAAGAATTACCAAGACTTCTTAAATTAGGAAGTTAAAATGCTTCCTAAAGTAAGTATTTTAAAGGGCAACAAAATTATTTTCATCTCTCCTTCAGGCTTCATAAGAATTTCTTTGCATAGTTAACTTTTTTGCCTTCCACAGATGACCAGATCATATACTTAAAAGACCTTAAAGATTTTCCCAGTATGTTCTTATATTAGATGAACACTTTCAGAAATTTAGAGATACACTAAATTAGCATTCAAAAATCAGTAGCTTTTGTACTTCCATAAAGTGAATACGAGGAGGAAGAAATGAGGGAAGCATTCCCAAACAGTGTCTTAGCTGGGGTTACTATCATTACGATGAAACACCATGACCAAAAAGCAAGTTAGGGAGAAAAGGGTTTATTCAGTTTATTCTTCTACATTCAGAACCAAAAGAAACTAGGGACAGGAACACAAGTAGGGCTGTAACCTGGTGGCAGGAGCTGACACAGAGGCCATGAAGGAGTGTTACTTAACTGACTTGCTCTCCATGACTTGCTCATTCATGCATTCTTATAGAGACCACGATCACCAGGCCAGGCATGTCACCATCAAAAACAGGTCGGGCCTCCCCCCATCAATCATTACTCAAGAAAATGATGTTACACAGGCTTATCTGTAGTACAATTTTACGGAGGCATTTTTTAAATCATTGTTCCCTTCTTTTAGATGAGTACAGCTTATGTCAAGCTGATATACAACTAGCCATGACACATAGCTCACATATTTGAAGAGTTCTCTATAGTTTGGCTAAGGGGTGGGCAACAGTGAGTCTGCTGCCTGCACAGGAGTGGTAGTGATAAAGGCATCCAGGTGAACAAACATGTGGGATAATGAAACTTGGTGTAGAAAGATGCCCAGAGAATAAGGTAAAGTATCCAAAGGTTCTTCTCAGATAATGATTCATCATAATCTACTTAGTGGACTTATAAATAAAGAAAAGAAGTTTTGATACATTAATTCTTACAGAAATAATATTTAAATTTTACCGCTATGACAGACATTGGCAAATTTTGTGATAGATCTTGTGGATATGATAAACAAAATAACAGAAGATGTGAAGAAGTCTGCCAAAATGAAATGTGACATAAATAAGATTCAACTTCCTTAATTGTCAGAATCCAGCTTTGACCAAAATATTACTTACCAGGGTAGGGGCATTGGGTATTAGAAAAGTTAGTATGAAGATACAGTGAAAATAATGAAACAGAAATCATAGGACAGTTCCAGGAGGGAGTTCCAGTGAATACTGAAACATTTCCAAGTTTAATTTTACATACACTTTTATACCTCAGTGCAATAGGGAGAAGACAAAAGACTGCTTTAACATGATACAAAGGACAACTTGAATAGTTACTTGCTTTAATACTTTGAGACATCAAGCCATTAATCCACGAGAAAGGCATTTTATTGTTTAGGTAGTAACCCACCCTAGATCAAGTATCCTGAAGGCAGTCACTCTTTAGGTCAAATCTTTTAATTCAAAAGAAGGAATAGAAGTATATGCTTGAATATCCGTTGGTCAGGGTGGCATATGGGGCATCTACAGACCAAAAAGACCTAGTAGCCACACCCTAGTTCACGATGTATAGCCACACTTGTCAACAA
>JAQHUG010000308.1:825282-838866 GCA_028555095.1 Dicrostonyx torquatus
TTACTGTGGGGACTGATAATAAAAGAGGTGTTTGATGTTTAATCAAGATAAGAATATCAGAGAATTAAGAAGGAAATTAGCTGGAAAGAGACTCAGGACTGCTATAGCGTGTTAGTGGTTTCCGATATTTATGAAGTAGCAAGGATTCGGGAAGATCTGAATGATTTAGGCTGTCCTGTAAATCTAATCAATGAGATTTTAAGTAAAGTAATCAAAGAGGAAATGAGAAGGACAAAGGAAATAAAAGAGTCTGTCTGGGTTATTTGAAGGCAAATAATGCAGAATTTGTGCCAAAATAGAGTTCCTAAATAAAGATTTGACAGAAAGCCAAATTCTGAGTTTGGAACTACTGGAAGTCTGTAAGGACTGAGGACCATTTTATAGAACATAAAAGTCATAAAACATCACAGGTGAAAGCAATTAAGCTTGTCCTAGGAGTGGGCACTTGTTCCACAAACTCTACTGTGAACATGCGCTGACCCCCACCCCTACCATAAAATATAGTGGAGTGAAGATTGCTCATCTACTTTACTGCCCATTCAGCAGCTGCATGTGACTTATAGAAGGCAAACATCATGGAGCGGGGCCACACAATCTGTCAGAACCAGGAGTGGCAGCTCATCAGTGAACATAGCAAGTCCTGGTCTGTCTGAGCCTGAATGGGAAGTACAAGCTGACCCTGCCAAGACTGTCAGAGGAGGGAAAATGTACCCCTGGACAAGCATGCAGGATGGCTCACAGACCATGTGGCTTATGGAGGGCTGTATGAGATAGTGTTCCCCATATGTGCTTGAGTAATCAATATTTTGAGGAATTGTCTTGATGAAACAATGGGCATACGTGATGAGATATTTTCATGCTGCCTTGGATCTTGCTAAAATCTTTGCCTTAGTTTCCCTTAGCTGTCCATGGCAGGCTACACATTTTCGGGACAGATAATGATTGGTCATTAGAGATCTTACCTACCCTTTGTAAAATAAAGTTTCATTATATAATGCTAACCTCTGAGTTTCTTATATATTTGTAAAACCACTGGAAGGATAACTAAAACAATACAGACTTTGAAGGAAAGCACCCTACACAGATGGGGAAAAAAACATTATTAAAAGCCATAGATTTCAATAAAAATCTCAGTATTTATTTGAACTGTATCTTTACGAATTGTTGGGCACGGAGACACTGAAAAAGATAAGTGTTATTGACATTGATGTTGCTTGCACATAGAAGATAAAGTCAAACCATCTGTTTATAGGACATGGAGGAATCAGGTTGGAATTTAGCAGGAAGCTCCCTCTCAATTAGCTGTCTTTTGAAGAGCTTAAAGTGTTATTCAGTCTATTCACGGTTAAATTTCACATACACACCTTTGGATAACGGGCTTATGTAAAGTGTTACCAGCAGGACAGGTAAGCAGTGCCTACTTTTGTGACTATGACAATACTGTTATAGATAGAATCTATTGGCTCCTGATTGGATTTAAGGGCTGCGCGAGAGCGGGGATCTCATATCTAGTATTGTAAGTCAGGGTAGAAACCGATTGCTGGGCAGGTCTTAGGTCCCAGTAGAGAAATGACTGCTATTGTTTTCATAAAGAGATATGCTTTGCCTGTGTGTTGGTCTTTTAAATAGTTCATTGATGGCCATGGACTAAAGATAATTTAGTCACGGAGATTATTTTTTTCTGTAGTGAATAACCACCACTTATTTCATAGATTAAAACTGGTCAAAGCCCTAGAAATGAATGACTGTTTCTGAAGCACAATGCCCCAAGGTTTATTTACAAGTGGAAGAAAACTTTGTATCTATATAACTCACCCCCACCCAAAAATCTCAATAAATATCATGGAGGAATTTAGAAGGATTAAGATGTTGTGTAGCTCACTCTGAACTGAAACTCTGCACCTTCATACACTGTAGGAAGATTTGTAAAACTTCTGCCCTTCATACGCTGTAGGAAGATTATGTAAAACTGAGGAAGCACGGAAAGGAACAGACCATACATTCCTTCCTTGTAGGTTAAAGTAGCAAATTCCTATTAGGGAGGTAAGCCTGTCCAGTCAAACTATGTGTAGCTCGTACAGTAACATACAAGGATGCACATTTCATGAGTTTGCTGCCTTTTTGAATAAGGATTTTTGTGGTACACCTGTATTGGAGTCGCTCATACTCCGGTGAGAAACTTTCACCCATTCTCCTATAAGTAGTTCTGAAAAACACATTGGATGGTTAATGAGCCTTAAATGTTACTGTGTCTTTAATGTGTGGTTAGTGATCCATCTGAGGTAAAGTGACATCAGTTCATGCATCTCCAGGAAAATCCATTCCACAACAAGGGACAGACTCTGATCATTGGAAAGTGTTCAGCCTCTGTGATGGTTTAGGATCTTGAAGCATTCCTCACAAGTCCACCTTACATCTGTGGCTGGAGATTTAAAACAAGGCTGCTCTCCAAATTCACAGACTTTGGCTTTTTAAAAAAAAATTTATTTTAAGATACATCAAGCTAACTGTGCACTAAGTGATTTTCATCACTAATGTTATTATCAAACCTCAAATGAGTTGAATCAGGGATGCACTGTTAATGAGAATAACTGTAGATTTCAATTTGTGTAGGTGATATGGCTATCTGAGAGTGGCAGGCTCATTACAACACTGTATGATGATGATCATTTTGTAAATGATGATACAACAATTCTGAGTGTTTTAAGAATATAGACATTCTATCTTTAATCTAGAACTGCAAATGGATAGTTTTTGTTTGTTTGAGGCAGGGTCTTATTAAATTTAGGCTGTCTTTGAACTATGAGTAGACAGCTAAGGATGACCTCTTGATCCTCCTGCCTCTACCTCCCAAGTGTAAAGATTACCAGCACATCTGGTTTTCATATAAACATTAATAAACTCTTCCAAACTCTAGTACCGCCAGAACCCCAAGACCAGTAAATATTAAAATGTGCAAGATAATTTTCTATGAAACATTTGGTTATCTTTAACACTGAGAAAAATAAGCTTGTTTTAGAGAATCAGTAGCAATATTCAGTTTGAGAAAGCATAGGCTCATGACTGAGTGGTAGGAATAGAGGATGAAGACCATGAGGTTTCCTGCAGCTGCACTTTAGCAGGTCAGATCTGGCACCAGCATGATGCGACCTTTGAAGGGAGCCAGAGGCTCCAGAGGGAACATTTGGCGAGGATTCTGCCAACTGCCTTTATTACCTTGGAACACATCTCAGTCACAGGTATCTCCGTCTCTGTTCTGCAGACCCTTTGAGCTCCATATATAGCTGATGAATATGTCTTAGTATGCCATTGCAAATTATGCTTCAGCACTATTATACCTCAAAAAATTCAGCTATGTAAAATATATTGTATTTCTTGATTCCGTATATTCCCAAAGCAGAATGTGTACTGAGAGAACGGGAATGCTAATTTTTGTTTCAATTTGTTGTTGGTTTCTTTATTTCCAAAAGGATTGTACTTCTAATTTTATTCTGAAATAGATGATTACAAAGGCTACGATACAAATTCCCAGTAGAATCTACACTAAACATTTTCTAAAGAAGTTAGAAATATCTGTACGTGTATTTTATATTGAATCCAAACTTGTGCAGTAGCAAAATAATCACCAATTTCATGGGAAATGAGAATTAAAAAATGTTTTTATTATTCTAACTTATGCATACTAAATTTCTAATTAGTTTTATTCTGCCTTGATGAAATTATTTCTATAACTTAATACAAACTTTTAAAGGTTTTTATCACTTTGATATTTTATTTCTTATATGTATTTCTGAAGTATTTTAGAATGTGAACTGACCTGAATCTCCAAGTTGACTTACAGAACAAGGAGAGAATTCCAACCTACAAAGTGGCCTTAGCAATGAAGACCATCCAGTGGATGAACAAGGCAATGTGAAAAGATATCTTTTTTTTTTTTTTTTGGATTTTTGGATTTTTGAGACAGGGTTTCTCTGCAGCTTTGGAGCCTGTCCTGGAACTAGTTCTTGTAGACCAGGCTGGCCTCGAACTCACAGAGAGCCGCCTGCCTCTGCCTCCCAAGTGCTGGGATTAAAGGTGTGTGCCACCACTGCCCAGCATGAAAAGATATCTTGATGATTGACATTTATCATTGAATTTTGTAAGATGCAAATCAATGTTTAACGTTGTAAAATTGAAGAATTGGTTATTTTTCTCTTTGGCTATCAGTAGGTCTTCATTAAAAGTCTTGTACCATAGTTGTGAAGCCCCCTGTTCACGAAACTTTAGGGGAAAAAAACCTATAATCCTTGTGGCAATCCTGCTTAACTTTCTCCCTCATTGCATTTTTCTAGTAAGTTTTGCTATGACATGTCTTGATTAGACTTTTCAAATGCTATACTCAAAACTTTGTGGTGCTGGTTTATCTGGAATAAAGATCTGGGTTTCACTTGCTAATGATCAACTGCTTTTGTCTTTAAGTTACAAAGTCAGATGAGTGTATATAATTTTCTTTCTCTTGTACAACAGTTCTCTGATTTTTGGGGGGGGAATGGACTTAGAAATTTAATATATCAGGCATCTATATCCTTTACTATATAATTTTTGTTTGGTAACTATAAATTATCTCTTGAAGTTTAGAAAGATATGATTGTATCTGTTGAATGTTATTTGAAAATAACTTCTATATATTAATCTGTTTAAAAATTTCCTCCTTAATTAAATTACAATTTTATTTATAAGCAAATGCATTCATTTTATTTATATTTCAATTTTATATTCTTAAAATATTTTGAAAACATCCTATGATTTTATATCATACATATAAAGACTTATTTAATGCTTTTATTTTACATTTATTATTTATTTGAGATCATTTCTGGATTTTTTTCTTGTTACACTTGATATTTGTCTGAGTTACCTTATTCAATAATTTCTTTGTACATGTTATAATTTTTAAAGTCTATACTTATGGTTTATACTTTACTTGAAGGTATGTGTATTTATTCCCTTAACTCAATTTATTCCCTTAAATACATACATAAATTTTAATTTTCTCCTTGATCTGAATGCTTATTTAAGCTTTAAATCTTTTATTCTCTTCATGTAGTAAACAAAATCTAATTTATATGTATCTATTTAAATAGGTGTTTATAAAATGACCGCCTCATTATGACATAGTTACAAATATATTTAAATTGCCATTACAAATTATGCATGGTTAAATAAAAACATCTCAATTATTAAACATATGATTGTGAATTAGACTTACTTTTTCTGTATTATGTATATGTGGTTTGTCTGCATATATGCGTGTATATTTTATGAGCATCATCTACTATGTGGAATCTGGGAGCCAAACCTAGGCATCTGCAAGGAATACAAGTACTCTTAATCATTGAGATATTTCTCCAGTCCCTGCAATTATCTTTTGAGAAATCTAATTATTAAATCAAGGTCCAATCCATGCAAAACATAATTTCTGGACATTTTTAACTATCCACTCTTGACTTGAGAGTGTCAAGATTTATGAATTATTCACAACTATTTAAATGAGCTTGTATTAACTGTTGAGTAAGAGTCCAGTGTGTAATTTTTCTATCAGAACAGGAAACCATGTTTTTGATCATCGGTATATGTTTTCTTGACTTCTTTTCCAGCGCAAAAGTAGCACTACTATTACTTCTTTACTTTGATGCCACATATCATTTCATATGTTCAGGCAACCCACATATATTACGGAAAACTCATTCCACAGCAGAGGAGTTAACTTTCAAAAAGCCTTGGGAAGATATAGAAAATTTTTAGGTTTGATCTTTCTCACTGAAGTTATGCAAGACCTTTCATCACCCGTATGCCAACTGGCATATGTAGCTAAGTCATCACGAGAACAGAGATCAAACCTTCACTGTCAAGACATACATACTCACCTGCTTCTCATTAAGTCACAAAGACTCCATATACAATCGATAAGTCGGAATAGTAAAAAACAGAACCATGTACATATCAAGCTTTTTCTCCCCTCTTTGGACACTGGGTTTTGCTACATAGCCCAGGTTTTCCTCAAACTTGCTGCCTGCCTTCCACCAACACCTAGATGCTGAGAATATATATATGTACAGCATCATGACCTACTTTGTAATGATTTCATATGAAGGTATTGTTACACACCCCTTAAACTTCACATCAATACGCCCTGAAACCTATAATCTACTGATAACTGTGCAATTACATAGCATTTCTATGTGTATAGTTTTAAGCATCTCAAACTTTGAAGACATGATTCATAATTGGAAGAACTTAACCATTCTTTTTTTTTTGAGTAGCAAACATGGTTCCAATTGCTTTAGGCAATGTCTACAACGGTAGTTGCTTGTTTGATAAAAACATGGCACAAACAACTTTTAATGGAATATCATCTAAAGCAACCCTGCCTATGTTAGTTCTACCAGTTTCCTAGCTTCTATCTGTGTCATGGGATTAAACCTTGAGTTCAAATTTGAACTTACACTTAAATGTGACCTAGTGTTTCCAATATGTATGTTATGTGGCTCTGAAAAAAAGTTGACATGATAGGATATGAATTAAAGACATTATGTGGTAGATGTCTTTAACACATATGGGTTCTGGTAACAATTTGTCTTCTCAGTAAAGTATATATTCTAAAATGTAAGTTTGTGACAGCAACTATTACTAGCTTCTAACATTATTTCAACACCATATTCATGACTTATTTCTATTTTAAATATTATTCCATGAGTGTTTGTTTATACCATTAATACTATTGGAATGACATAGCATAGCATTGAAATGTATATAAAAATAAGACTTACTGATGTATAAAAAGGCAAAATTTCAGTTTTTAAAGAATCAATATATTTTCACTATGGTTTTATTATTTGAATAGATGTCATTACCACAGCAACTTCTGCAAAGGAAAACATGTCATTGGGCCTGGCTTACAGGTCGAGAAATTTAGTTCATTATTGGCATGACAGGAATCATGGTAGCCTGAGGTAGATATGCTGCTGAAGAAGTAGCCAAGAGCTCTACATCTGGTTTGGCAGGCAGTAGGAAGGGAGTGACACTGGGCATGGCTTGAGCTTCTGAAACCTCAAGGCCCACTCTCTGTTGAAGAAGGATGCTAAAAAAGAAATCCCACTCTAGCCCAGAAATTGAGTATAATATAAGGTTATTTATTTAGGGGTAGACCTACAGATCTTAATCCTGTGCTGGAACAGGGAACAGCAACCAAATCCTGTAGCCGGAAAAAGGGCAGGACACACAGTTACATACGCATTTATAGTATGAGGCCAAGTTTATGTGGGTGGGTAACTTAAAGGCTATTGGCGGTAAGAATTTTTTTCCTTTTTTATTGTTAAAAGAGAAATTAACATTTACTCCCCTTGTCCCAGGCCCTCCCGCTCCCTCAGTATCCCTCCTCCCTCCCCCTGCTTCCCTAAGAGGGGGCAGGGTACTCTGCCCTGTGGGAAGGCCAAGGCCCTCCCCCTCCATCCCTGTCTAAGAAGGTGTTCATCCATATAGACTAGATTCCCAAAAGGCCAATACATGCAGAAGAGATAGATAGGTCCCTGCGCCATTATCATTGGCTTCTCAGTCAGTCCCCATTGGCAGCCACATTCAGAGAGTCCGGTTTGGTCATATGCTCATTCAGTCCTGGTGCAGCTGGATTTGATGAGCTCCCAATAGATCAGGCTAACTGTCTGCAGTAAGAATTCCTACAGCACCCTGTGATACATTTCCTCAAGGCCAGACCTCCAACAGTGCCACTCTCTATGAGTGTATGGAGCTCATTTCCATTCAAACCACAATTATGAAACACGTCAAACTATGCTGATGGATACCCATTACTTATTGCATAGAGTTCAGGAAACAGAGCATTATGGAGACATGTAGAGCACTAGCACTTAAGCTATAATAAAAAGAGTAATAGCCCATATGATACACTTTTTGGTATTAAGTATTAAACACAGGGCATCATATGTGCTAGGTAATCCCTCCTCTGTATCTTCAGGCCGGTAGAATTTCAATAGTTCCTCACCCTAAAGGTCCCACGTTATTTCATGACAAGAGACCTCCCAAATAATATTCAAAACTACCAGTGCTCTTGGTGCCCAGCACAAAGCACATATGATTCTCCAAGGAGGAGCATCATGTGTACAGAGTCCACAAGGTGTCTGTGTGACGCATTTCCCACATTCCACTACAAAGTAACACGTTTCAACAGCCCTCCCAGGGAACCTTTGAAAAGCAATACTCGTGGCATCTATAAAGGGGATGCAAGTAATTCCCCATTAAGAAAAAAAAAAAAGAAATGGTAATAACTGGGAATCTGTATGTGTTAGATTGCTGTGAAACCCAGAATGCTGTAGATAGCAAAACTTCAGCAACTTATCTGGAGGGGAAGCTCTTACTGTGGATTTTTCCTGTCAGTTCCTGTACAAAGGTAGGATGGACCAGGCTTCATCCACTTGGCCCTTGTGGCTTGTTCATGGAGCTGTCTGAAAATGTGCTTTGCAAATGAGCTAAGAATATGCCAGGAAATCCGCAATAAAATAAAATACAGAAGATAAATTAGATGTTTTTTTTTTTTTTTTTTTTTTTTTTTTTTTTTTTTTTTTTTTTTTTATCAGTTCTTGAAACGGTGAAAGCTGCCATCAGCTGGAAAACTGCTGCTCATTATCTGAGTCAGGTTTTACAAAATCAAGCTCCTCTGATCAGGGAGTGGTTGGGATTTCATTCCCATCCAGAGCCACTCATACACACGCTGTGCAAAATGTCCCTGAACAGGATGGGAGAAGCATGGTGTAGACACGGCACGCTGTGTACGTATGTGAGGCAAAGACATTCATTTGTTCACAGACCTGAGAGAAGCAGAGTGGGACTTGTCTGGCTGATTCCCTTGGAATCCTCATTCTGTTAGCTCTGTAGGTTACCACAGGCTTTGAAGCAGAACACGGACCACAGGGAAGGGGGTTGGCAGTGCTGCCGGAAAACTGATGAAGCCTCTGTGTCTTCTCAAGGATGGGATCATACCGAATACATCAGGTGTGCTCTGAAAATATTCACATTGCTGATGTTGCAGAGTCTGACTTCAGAGATTTGAGGAAAATGCCAAATAGGGATGGAACAGGCACAAATTATTTTTCAGGCTGTCCACATCTTTGGTGGATTCTCTCGCAACCCCTATGGCATCCACCAGTGATTTACGTTTCAGCTTCCTCTTTCTGAATGTCGCCTCTTAGCAACTAATCTTTCATGATATAATCTGTTGCACACAACCGACAGCCAGGGTGCTGGACCTTTCAGTCAGGTGTGACCTGTCCTCCGATGACAGGTAACGAGCAGTGTGACTGCACCGCAGAGTACCAGAGAATGGGGACCCAGGGCTGGATCCAAGATGCTCACCAAAGCTGGAGCTTCCCGACAGCCATTATGAGACTTGGATATTTCCCTGTCTGCACAAGAGGTACAGATATGCACCTGCTCCTGGCTCCTTGCCTGGAGCTCTCCGTGTCTCTGGCAGCCCACTCACACAGCCGGCTGTATTGTTCCACAGTGCCTGCGTGTGGTCATCTCCACAGTCAAAGCTACTTCCAGAAACCATTTTCTTTGAAAATTTTGTTAAGATCACATTTACTGTGTTGGTTTATTTACGATTTCCGTTCTGTTGTTTATCTCTTCATTAAGCTGAAATCTATGTTGTTGGGTACAGAAACGTTTATTAGTTTTGCATCCATTTGAGGACTTCTTATTGTAATGTCTACCTTAAGGATTATTAATGCTATTAAATGGATAACAGCTGTCTCTTGTTTCCATTTGATTGCTGTACAGTTTTTCTTTTGTGTTTCGTTTCAATCTTGTTTTTTTTTTCATTCTGGTTTAGAAAATTATGTAATATATTACATGTAAGAGATATTTTATGATTAATATACAAATCTTAGTAATTTAATTTAGATTATATTGATTCATTTAAAATTATATAAGCATTTTTCTGTATATTTGCATTTTATTTTTCTCTGTTATATCTCCCCCTTTCTTGGGACTAACGGACTTTTATTAACCTCTCCATCTTCTGTGTTAGTGTTTCTGACAGTTTTAGTCAATTTTGTTTTACTATAATAAAACATCTGACACTGGGTTATATTTAAGAAAAAAAATAAGTTCATCTCATAATTGTGGCTCTTAGAAAGTTTAAAAAGCCAGGTGTCAGATTAAGGTAACTTTGACAATATCAGTTTCCCGCAGAGAAGGAGAAAAGAAATCAGTCATATTGTCACAAAGTAGCCTGGCTTTAGAGTAACCTACTCTTATAAAGCTAGTTGATCTTATAAGAACTTACGGTAGAATAAATCATGCTCTAAATACCTAAGAAAAATACTCAGTATATTATGTAAAGAATTTAGATCAATTTGTTAAATAAACATAAACTAAAACTGATTTTTTATCCTGACAAAATATATGTAAATATTTTTTACATCAGTAATTATTTTAAGAGAGTGTTACTTAATTGCTCTAAAGAAATGCTCTAGATAATATAGCTTTAAATTTTGTGATATATAAGCTTTTAATAAATAATTGTAATAAATATGTAATGTTCCATAACCTAATTTTGATGCTCCATCTCAACCTCTCTTCCCACTCCACCTCACCTTCTCTTTCTCTGTTTCTTCTTTCTTTGTCCTTTTAATGATTTTTTTCCTTTTTCCCTCCTTTCTATTTTTGAAAGGAAGTGATAAGAGATTGCTATATTCCGAAGTCTGGCTAGTAGTTTGCTTCCTGCCTCCACCTGCCAGACCCTGAGATTATACATGCTAGTATTAATCTATAATTTAGTAAGTCTATGACTAAATTACTAAGTAATAGTAGGCTATTATTCACATTAAGCATACTCACCACTAATTCCATAATCAAAAATAATCACCTTCTATTATTATCTAAAAATAGCAATCTTAAAGCAAGCACATATTAGAAAACCTGTCTTCTAAAGGAATAGGATAAAATCCAGATTAAAAGTTACTTAAATATCATGAGTTTAAAACTTTTTCATAGTTGGATATAAGTCAATTACACAAGTCAACTAAAAATAATAAAAAGGTTAGAAACAATAAAATGAGCAAGAAACGTTTAGTGAAAGAATATGATACAACTTACAAACAAAACATAGCACATGAAAAATATCATTCAAAGGTTGAATGAGTCCAGTTATTTCCAGAAGATTCTGGTTACAGAAATCAGACAGTAATTATAGAATAAAGAGACTATTTATGTTATTTATTTTTAAAAATAGAGAATATAATATTATAAAATTATATAGATGATAACTATGGCTAACATTTGACTGAAATGTCTTCCAGCCCTCACTATCTTTGCCTATGAAGTGTCAAGCAATGTCTGAATTTTAGGTTGGATTTTTCTTACAGTGCAGGATTGAGTGGTCATCCCTTTTAGACTCCTACTCATAGAAATCTGACCTGGAATATTGGAAAATCAAGTGAACAGTGTTTGCAATGTAAATTGTAAATAATGTTTGTTAAATGCTGCAGAGTATTGAGTAAAACAACCCTTCTAGCCTGGGATTTACACATCAGTTCTAGGGTTGTCGAGGAGGAACCATAGGTTATAAAGCAGAACAAATATCTACTGTTATGGAGCATTGTCTCTTTTTGAAGATCCTTATTTCTAATTTCATAACAAAAAGAATGGAGGACATTATTCAGGAAGATAGAAAGAACGTTGCAATTAATGCGGTGATTAGCATGAGCTCATAAAGAAGCGATATAAGAGGAAAGTACCTTGCAGGTGAATCTGGCAAACCCATAACATATAGAGGAAGCTAACCTGTTGGCACTCAGAGGTACAGCTTAGGAGTACAATCTGCGGCGGCTCTCAAAGGGTGATTCTGAGGAGTTCTTCAGAATTCTACAGCCTTACTCCAGAGCACCCAGAAATAGGTTTAGCATTCAATTCAGTCATCTGTGTTTCCCCCACCACACTAAATTTTCCAAAATAATTCAGGCTTTTGTGCCACCTGAGACTAAGTTTGTGATTCAATTACCCAAGGATAAGTTCTGGACTCTTAAAACACCAACCAGGAAAAAAAACGATATTTTAATTTAAAATTTCTTTATATTGATTGGTAAGGTTATAGGTGTCATATGAGCACTGAAGAAAGCTGGAGTGAAGAACATTCTATGCAGGTTTCAAGAGTGCATGCTCTTTACTTGTGCCTAAAGGATGTACTTTATATTATCTTATAAATGTTGAAAAAATTTAATCCTTGTAGCAACAGTATCTGAGAAGCAAACTGCAGAAAGCTAGACTGATGTAGAACAACGTTAGATAGAGTTCCCAGATCACTGTTTGTCACATTTAAACATGAGTTAGAGCAACACTCATTAGTGGTGTTGAGAAAATAGGGTAAAACACTGACAAATACCCTTATAGTAAGTAGATCAGGCTGAAAACTTATCCATAACAGTATTGAAAGTAATAAACCCTGATATGTCATCCAACCAGATGAGGAAATGCACATCACATGTATGTATATACGCCCAAGCAAAGGAATTGAATGTCACCAAGCAGGCTGTGTTATCATTAGGGTATTTGAAATGTATGACAAAAAACCCAATAATTTAAATTTTCACAATAAAAGGCATGTTTCCTTAAGTAATTGGAAAGTAAATAAGTATATCAAACTATTGGTAGATCCCTTGCTTACTCATTTTTATCGTTTTCATAATTCTTTTTTTCTTTATTTCAGAACATATTATAAAGTATAATCAAGTCTGCTTAGGTAATTTTTTTTTTATTTCATGCTGGGTGTATAAGTTTTATATTAGCATAGCCATAGGTGTTAGGTGTTTTACATGGCTAATGGTAGCCTGTAATATTCATTTTTTGAATGTTAATGAATAGTCATTGAAAATGGATAAAATATAATGTAAAAGCTTAAATGATTATTTAAAAGTAAATATGGGAAACTATTGTTAAAATAACAGAGTATCCAAGTATTTCTTTTAAATTAATTATCCAGCTTGATCAATTTCCTCCCTCCTCTCCTGCCAATCACTCACCCCAAACCTCACCTCTTACCCCTCCTCCCATCTACTCCTCTTTCTTTCTCTTCAGACAAAGGCATGCCTCCCATGTTTATCAGCCAACCAAGACATATCAAATTGCACTAATACTAGGTACCTCCTCCCTTATTAAGGCTGGAGGAAGCAACTCAATAAGAAGAAAGGGTCCCAAAAGAAGGAAACAGAGTCAGAGACAGCCCCAAATTCCACTGTTAGAAATTCCACAAGGGGACCAAGCTGCACAACTGTGAAATATGTACAGAGGGCCTAACTCAGGCCCATGTGAGCTCTGTTGGGCAGTTCAGTCTCTGTGAGTCGCTTTGAGCCTTGGTTAGGTGATTCTAGGGTTTTCCTGTAAATAGAGATTGCTCTGTCATTTTCCAGCTGCCCAGACTTGAATAATCACATAAAAACTATCTCAATTACAGCACTGATCAATGCTTAGCCATATTCCTAGATGGCACTGACATCTTAAATTAACCACTTTCTGTTAATCTATGTATCACCA
>JAQHUG010000308.1:844710-863838 GCA_028555095.1 Dicrostonyx torquatus
GTAGAGCTATACTGATTTCACTATCTTCTGTTTTATCAAATATTTATTCATATATCATTCATATTAATATTTTAATTATTTCTTCCATCTTTGTAAACTCTATAGATCACATTTCTTGTACTGGATCTTGCTTCCCCTGCCCTGAACATCTGCCAATGTTTGTTCATAATTAATAATCCCACTGATAATACCATATCACATTCACTGTGAAATTGCATCTTTTTGTAAAACTCAATAACCTCTATTCAACATTACTCCATATGTCCATGTAGCATAACTACTCTGCTCTATTTATCATGTACTTGGACAAGAAACTATATCTGTCCTGTTTTCCCCCTGTTTTACAACTAATTTCTCATCATCATTCTTCATTACTGGTTCTTCTGCCCTCTGACTTGTTTATGTTGGCATATTCCAGGCTTCTACTTTAAAGCGTGCATTTTTAGATGAATTCCTTTTCATGCATGTCTTTATTTCTCATCCATATTTAATATCCTTCGTAGCATACCTTGCAAATCTGACTTGCTTAATTTTGTCTATTTTTTTCTCCCACTAGTGTGTTTTAAATTCTATGAATATAGTATTCACTAAAATCTTCCCCTCTATTACTTTACTGGCATCTGAACAAGTTTATCAGTACCTAAAATATTTTGAGTATCTAAATGCCTGTCCTCCTGAGGATATTTTCTTATAGTTCTGTCGTGAAGTTGAAGTCAGAGATAGTGACAAGCATAGAATTGTTATTAAAACAAGAGTACTAGACCTTGACAACTAACATGGATGAATAGTTGGCTATAATTATGCTTGTAGGACTACTCTTGTTTCTCCCCATCTACAAGCAATACTGAGATGACTCCAGGATAAAATAACCTCAAGGCCAGGTAGTCAGTCACTCTTTGTCTCGTGTAGCTAATGTCATGGAGACACAATGGATGTTTCTCACCAATGAGAAAAACAGATTGTTACTCCTGCCTTAAAGAGATCTCAGTTCAATAAAGAATTTTATTGCTATTTTTTGTTTTCCTTGTGTGATAGATGAGGTAAGGACACAGAATTTTATTTTGATTATAAATAATCAGTCATATGGAACAAATCATTGTGTGTAATATAAGTCAATTGAAATGGATTGTTAATCACAATAAGGATTAATGTATTAGGACTCCTATTGAAAGTTTTGTCAGATCTGACATTTTAAATAAAAAGAAACTCCATTACTTGCCAAAGTCATTTTGCAGTAGAAAAGGGAAATTTATGAGATTAAAGCTATGTAAAAATCAAGAGCTTTAGAATTTTGATTTCTGACTGCAGAAACAAAGTGATGAGCTGCCTTCTCCCACTTGCTGCGCTGCCTGTGCCTTCCCTAAAAGTCTTCACTCCTCACAGTGCTTCTTTACAAGGCTTTTGATTTAGCAACAAGATACAATTCATACATTTACATATTCTTGTTATCTTTAAGAACATTAAAACATCATATAGGGTAAAGTGTATAAAATAAAAATGATTGCAAAGATTCTCCAACAATGGAAAAATGAAACATGATAATTAAGTCCCCACAACTGTGGACAGAAATCAGGACAAAGGATAAGAGATGAAATCAGAAAGGACTAAGACATTAACAAAAAACAGATCTTCAGACAATTTCAAAATGAAATATCTAAGAATACTTCAACAAACAACTTAAGGATACAAAATCACATCAAGTAGAAAAAATGTCTATATACATATATGTATAGAGAGAGATGAAGAGACAAAAAATGGAAAACTGAAAGCTTCAAGTTGTGCTTCACGAAAGTGAGAACACAGATTTGAATTAAAATACTTAGCATTCTGTTTGCTTATATTTGTCATTAAAAACAGTTTTGTCAAATTATATACACTTTTATATAAAAATAATTGGCAATACTTTTAAATATTTCAGAATATTTTTAAAATGTTATTGAATGCTGACACAGAGAGCTCTAAAAAACAAAAACAAACAAACAAAAAAAAATAAAACAAGAACTAAGAACCACGGCTACTGCACTTTTATTTCAGCTACTAAGATGATGTAAGGTGAGGTCAGGTATTTTAGTTTTGTTTGTAATTTTTTGTTTGTTTTATTTAGATTTTTTGAGACAGGATCTAACTACTTTGCAGCACGAATTCTAATTTTATTAATAAAAACCCGGAGCCAGATATTCGTGGGTGAAAGCTGAGAGATCAGAGAAGCAGTGCAGCCAGCTGCTAGAGAGACCTTTTACCTGTATCAGTGCTCAGAACAAAGGGGCGATCCTGTTGTCAGACTGCATTTTCAGACTGTATCCTCTGACAGTTCCCTGAGTCTGTGTCCTCTGACTGTATCCTCTGACTGACTGCATCCTCAGATAGACTGCTTCAGATGGCTGCCCGAGACTGCATCTGAGCTCCTGCCTCCTCAGGCCTTATATTCCTCTCCCCACCCAGTCATATCTCTTCATGTCTCCACCTCCCTAGTGTGGAATTAAAGCAATGGAACTCCAAAGAACTGGGATTAAGGGTGTGAGACACCACTGCCTGGCCTCTAGTGACTGAGCTCCACACTCTGACCTTCAGGCAAGCTTTATTTGTTAAAATACAGATGGAATATCACCATACTACATAGCCCAAACTGTCCTCAAGTTCATTCATTAGTCCAGGATGTCCTTGGATTTGTGACATTCTTACCTCAGTGTCTTGAGTCCTGGAATTACAGTCTTATGGCAACATGAACGGCATCTCCTTTTAAATTATCTATTTTTAGAATCCATTCATATTTCTGTATAACTATTCTATAACTATTTATATTTCTATATAAATGTAAATTAGTATGGTCAAGTTATAGACTTTTAAAAACCATTTTTTATATAAAATGAGAAAGGTAGTGGGATAGAGGATAGAAGAAAGTGGAATAAAGTTTTTTTTAAAAAAAGGTTTTAAAACTCATATTAAAACCTACAGTTTTGTTAAAAAAATTTAAAAATACAATTTATTTTAAAAAACATTTTTAATGAGATACTCTGCATGTCTGAAGAAGACAGGGTTATTAAACAAAAACCCTGATGCCAGTGTTAGGATACCTTTTATGAATTCCTGTTGGAGAGGTCCACAAAGCAATCACGGTTTGGTCTCTGTCAGACTTGCCCACAGAACTAGATGATAAGACCCTACTTGTTGGTGGACACTGCTCATTCATTCCTAGCTGTCCATAACCACACAGAAACTGTATTAATTAAATCACTACTTCATCTATACCTCTAGCTTCCTATTGGCTAGCTCGTACATTTATAAATTAACTCATTTCCATCATTTTATATTTTACCATGAGGCTCGTGGTTTGCAGGCAAAGTTCTGGTGTGTCTGTCTCCTGTGGCAGCTACATGACATCTCATTGACTCTGTCTTCTTTCTCCCCGCAATCGGTTTAGTTTTTCTGCCTAGGTCTATTCTGCTAAGCCAGCTTTATTCATTAACCAATGAAAGCAACATATAGACAAAAGGACTTTCCACACCACCTATTGTGGAAGAAAAACTGCATACCTTGGACACACGATTTAGAAACAAACAAACAAATAAAAAAAAAAACCTGCTGGAACTTGATGGTATATTTTCTCCCTCCAAGGAAGATACCATAATCCTAGAAGGTTCTGTGCTTCCCAGTGGGGAAGAAAAAGAATTAAAAAAAAAACCTTAATCAGCTATATATCCTAGGAACTACAAGACTAACCTGCCAGCAAGAAGTAACAAAATTGTGCAATAGTGATACAATTGCAATGGAGATGACCATTGGCTGTCAAATCGTGTTTGTAATTGGCTCTATTGGAAAGAAACCATGCGTGGTACTGAAAATATAGTCAGAAGCCCATGGTTAGGTGATGAGACAATTTCTACAAGCAGTGATACTGCAAAAACAGGAAAAGAAAAGTCAAGGTCAGCAAACATGAAATAGAAAATATTATATTAGCAATATACATGCATATATGTTTATGAGGGGAGGAATAAATAATACCTTACAAATACATGTTAAATTTATTTATGCCTTTGTTTTCAAGTTAGTCACATAAATGATACCAGTTTAATGTCTTACTGCTGACTCTTACACAGATTGGCAACTATAAAACACTAGGAAAAAATTGTCCAGTATTTTGGACAAAGAAGAAATTCCCATAGTTCCTTCACTCACCCTGTGCCTCCTATCTACTAATAATAAATGATGGGATAGTGACCCTACCTTAGTAACTCATTTTTAATGTAGAGAAATATTGACTATCTATGACTTTTACCATGGGTATTACTCAGGGACATAATTCTTGGGTTGTGCATTTCCACAACTAGCTCTTGCAGCAGATCAAACTAGCTCACTCACCATTCATTCCTTTATATCTAGGTCATTATTAATAACAACTCATTTTTGACTTCTGGATTGATACTTACAATCACTCAGAGGTACCAATTTCTAATTTAGGAATGCATACTACAATTTTATCTTTATGATGATGAAGATGTATGTGATAGGGGTAAGAAATAAATTTGAAGTAGTAAAAGATGAGGAAGTAAAAATTATATCCTAGTACAAATGTTGATTTTATGTATAATAAGATAGATAGATAGACAGATATATATATATATATACATATATGTGTAAACAAGATATGGCATTATGCACTGGTGAATGGTGATAAAATGTCAGTTGAGGTGTATATACTGTATACTAGTTGAGAATATAATTATTAAAATATTTTCAAGTAAATACATTAACTCATCGTACAAGTAAGAAACTTCTGAAATGTGTTAGCTGATGTACCATCAGGACACACCATAAATTATTCCACTGGGAGAAGGCAAATGATAAACAGGAAAGGAAAGCACACACACACACACACACCAATACATATAAAGAAGGCCTTAGGGACAGGAGTTCAGCCAAAAACCAAAGCAAGGAACTATCAATTCTGTCAGCAGCAAGAACATTTCAGATGAGGAAAGCTTCTCCAATTTCAGGCAGCAGTTAAGACTCTAGAAAGGTATAATGATAAGAAAATGTCTAATGAACAGTGTTCAGTAAAGCCCTATTTGTCAAATTGGCAGTGAGGTCAGACCTTTTGGGAAATCACAGGAAAATGAAGAATTTGAGTTTGGTGATATTGGTAATTTGGGCAAGCTGCCACTGGTGGAGTCTGTGTGATGAAAATACTTTGAATGATTTTTCTGAGTAAAGAAAAGATTTGAAGATGACTTGACTGTGCAGTATAAAAAGGACGAATGGACTCTAAAATGTACTCAAGGTTCATTTTGTTCATATATTGGCAAAGATAAAGTTTACTTTCTCAAAATGAATAAAAATGTGAGAAAAGTTAAGTTTTAATGTAGATATGAAAGGTAAAGAAGGTAAAGTTTTATCCTTATAAAGTCTAGTAGTATACTCTTATGAAAATGGTATGATGGGGCTAGTTTTATGTCAACTTGACACAAACTAGAGTCATTGGAAGGGAAGGAAACTCAGTTGAGAAAATGCCTCTGTGGTTTATGATTCAAAAGCCTGCAGGGCCGTTTCTTAATTAGTGGTTGGTGGCAAAGGGCTCGTTCTACTGCATGTGGAACCATGGATTCTATAAGAAAACTGACTGAGCAAGCCACAAGCCACAAAAAGCAAGCCAGCAAGTCACACTTCTCCATGGACCCTGCACCAGCTCCTGCCTCCAGGTTCCTGCCCAGTTTGGATTCTTGCCTTGGCTTCCATCAACCGACTGTGATTCAAGATCTGCAAGCCAAAGAAACCCTTTCTTCTCCAAGTTGTTTTTGGTCACGGTGTTTTGTCACAGCAGTAGAAATCATAATAAGACAGATTGCAAGCTCTGTGAGGAAAGGCCAACCAGAAGTATTTGCTATCCCTGCAGAAACAGTTTAAATTTAACATTTTCTAGTGAAACACAGCTAAGCCATCGAATACAGTATTTTAAAAAAAGCTGTCCAGTGAATTTGCTAAGGAGAATAAGGTGATGAAGTTTTAGTTGGGCAATAAAAGTGAAAATGAGTGACTTCAGTAAGGCTCCTAGGAAGACAGTGTGACTGTGGCAGTTCAACAGCTAGTAGGGCAGACATGGCAGTTCAGCAGCTAGTAGGGCAGACATGGCAGTTCAGCAGCTAGTAGGACAGACATGTAAAGGTGGTTACCATGGGAATCAGAAGCTGAGACAAGTGTCAATGGAAAGGAGATACTGAAAGGGTGAGCGAGGAAACGATTGCTTGAGTTATATCCTGGGGTAAAGCAAAAGAAGACAAAGTCAAGTGGCACATTAAAGCAGCCCATCCTCAATCACAGAAATAAGGGCGTGTGTAGCAGTCAGGTAGATAGATACAGCGTGGACATGGGGCACACTGCAAATTTCTCCCCTGTGATTATTTCTATTTTCTCAATTTCTCCTATTTCTAAAGAAGACAGTTATGGGTACAATGGGAATGGTGGCAGTGTTGGATTTAGAGGAGAGAAAAGAAGCAGTAAAATACTTCGGGAGACTTATTGGATAGGGAAATTGGGAGAAGGCTGCGAGCCCCTTTAGGGCTCACCTGAGGTTAGTGATCATGTTGTAAAATGAGTTTAGTCAACCAGCTGGATGGATTTTCTGTAAGCAGAATTGATAGGAGATCCCAGAGTGTGGATGCTCCAAACAGGTTTATGCTCAGCATAGGTTCTATAAGCTGTGGGAATGCTTCAGGGGAGTGAAAACAGTAAGTCATGGATTCTCGCTTTCACGTGGAGTCTTAAGAGTGAGAACTGAGCATATATAAATGCTAGAAATTTCATGGTAAGGTCAACGTGTTGTCAGTTCTCGTGGGGACCAGTCGGATCAGGATTGGGACATGCAGGACACACAATGCTCGCAGATAGAACTGGGGTAGCCACCAGACTTTTTAAAAAATGGCCAAGAAAAACTGAGCACTAAAATATATAGCTAGGATGCGAGAAAATAATTCTCACCTGGTTATATCTTAGCATTGAAAATCCACAAAGCAATCAGGGGAATATCTTTATTTTTGTACCTTTCAGACGCGTATATACATGCATAGGCACACAATGTAAATTTATGCCTGCATATACATATCCATACTCATATACAAATAATATTGAGGATATATGATTTTAAATTTTGTATTTTATTTTATGTATAAAATTGCTACTGTAAAGTCTAAGAATTAAAAAAATGTTTGTATTTTATTTAAAATAAGAAAATGTTTAGTTTCCGTTAAGATGTATTACCTTTCTGAATATATAAGAGTAATAAACTAAAATCTAAATAAAAAGATCATGTCAATCAAACCCTGTAAAACACAGTCTTTTAAGCAGTAGGTATTAGGTGTGATTGAATCACTCAGTGAGTGACAACCATGCCTACCACTCTAGTGGGCTGTGTCTTTGTATCAGAGACAGAAGTACACTTGAAAGAGTCCAGGTGTGAGATGTTCCACATGCTCAATATAAAACTTACAAATTGCATATAAATTTGGGAAATATAGAAATCTGTTTCTGACAAATAAAATGCAGCCTAGCTTTGGGCAGGACAATAGCACCTGGCCACAGCTCATTAGGCACAGCAAAAGACCAGAGTCTGACAGTTTTCAGCTACCTATTCCAATAAAAGACTGCTAGGGAAGCTTTGAAAAATGGTAAATGCTTTTAATGAAGGCCCTGTGGGCAAGCTGTCAGAGTGTTCACATGTCCGTTTAGTGTGTTCCTCTTTAAAAAGCACAATGGAAACGACTTCAGACACGGTGACCAGTGTTCCTCCACCACACTACTCTTCCATGCCTTTAATGGCCAATAATGCCTTAATGACACACAGTGTCCTGCTGACTGGTGACTGTTGCCCCGCAGGGGACATTGTCACATTGCTGAAAGAGTGCTGTTTAGTGACAATACCTATTGTTACAGACTAGAATTTTGCCTTCTAGTTTTGTTTTGTTTTTTTGACAGATTTTTATTATATAACAATTTGGTTTATACTACAAAAGAAATGCTTTTAGTCTTTCAGCAGGAATAAAGATTTTACTGAGAACTAAACCAGTTTCTCAATTCATTAAAGCCTTGCAATAAGTTTGAAGGTTGAAGAAAGCATTGTTATCTAAAGAAACTATTTTTAAAAAGCATACCGTAGGCATTGCTGTCACAATCGGAATATCCTACACACACATTGGGCTTTTCTGTGTAAGTGTAATGGAAGAGGATCCTAATTATTCTGAGCCCATTAAGCAAATGGACAGGAATACTCTTTATTCATCTTTCCTATTCTTTGCATAATTTTTCAAGTTAGTGTATTTATGTGCAAATAATTATTAGATGTGTAGGATAGATAGTATTATTATGTTCATTGATAAGATAAACATGGAGACAAATAAATGGCTTTTCTGTGTGGATTAATATACTCCAGACAGAAAAATAGGCCTATTCCTCTATTTTATAAAAAAAAATAAAATGATAGTACATCTAAAGTTTGGTTAGTCCCACAAGGGTTAGGAACATATTAGTTACAATAGTTTAGGGAGAGACTGGGCGCCAAACATTTGATGCTTTCATATCAGTATGTGAATTTTTGGCTCATGTGTTTGTGACAAAGCATGAAGATGGTTTACTGGTGCCGGCCTATCAGATCTTCGTATTTTAATGTTTTAAAGGGTGTGGTGGGTAACATCTATCCGAGAGGAGTTCAAGGCAGAGTTTTAGCACATATATGGAGAAGACAAAGCTTTCATTGGCCCGGGTGCACAGGTTGCCTCATCTTTTACACTGGCACAGAATCTGGCTCCGGACTTCTAAAGAGAAATCGGTTTGGTTGTTAGTAAGCTATTTCTTTTTATCTATCTTTCCCAAAGATCCTGTCAATCTGCAGGACTTATAGATGCTATAAACATAATTATTGTAAGCCATATAGAAACAAAGGTTAACACATGGTAAATATGTTTGAATCATCTACAAATGTTACGTAGCTATGTGTTTAACTTCAACAGAAAAGTCAGCAAATATCTGCTTATCCACAATAGAATACCCAGGAAGATGACCCACATGACCATATAATCCCTGCTACTGCCATTTCCTAATGTGTTAGATACTGTATTATATCCCGTGTAATACACTTTCTAAGTACTAATTAAAATTACTTGTCTCCTCACAGCTTATACATTATATAGGTTATAAAAATAGATATTCCTATTATAAATAGTCTAAATTCTGGTTTTGTATAAATATGAATTTGGTTTTGGGATTGTTATTTTTTGAGATTATTAACTTCTAAATATTATGTTACATAAAATTTTATTTGAAATAAAATATGTATTCTCCCAACAAATTTAATTCAGCCTATCCTGTACATCATGAACAATAACCTGTGAACCTATATCTGAATTTATTTTCTTTTCTTAAACCAAAATATCTATGCCTACATACTTGGTGATGAAAAGATGTCAGTTTCACTCAGTGGAACCATCCAGCAGCTGGTGTCATATCTGCTTGGCTCTGCTAAAGGTCTAGTGGCTGTCTCCCAACATAGTGGTAAACACATGGTTAGAACATGAGAGTGGGAGCAATGATGGCAAGGTATACACAAGAGGGTCTCACTGTCCATATTTACCATTTGGATAATAGATCATCACTCCAGGAACTCACTGGATGCATCTCTTCTAACTGAAATGCTTCAAATTACTGAACTTACTGAACTTACTTCCATGGAGCCTATTCTTTTACCAATTTCTCTGTGTCAACATCATTGCCTTGGGGGTCAACTTTAAGCATAGGAACCTTTGGAGTACACTCTTAGTCCTTGCCTGAATTGCAAAAGAATTAAAAAAAAGTATGGAAACAGGCCTAGCTGTTGTTCAAGAGTGAAATGAAGACAAACACTTTAAAATTATTTTATATTTTTTATTTTGGATTTTAAGTAAAATGGCTTAATATATTTTGAATAAACAAGAAAACTAAATAGCTTTGACTCTGGGACTATTTGAATCTCTACTGAGATTAATTTTGAAAGTGTTATTTCCAGAACAAACATTGTTCATGTTGAGTGTGTGAAGCTTCAAAAATCTCAATTTATGTGTTCAGGGCAGTATGATGGAGGTAAAGTAAACAGAGAAAATTCAGCAGTATTCAGAGAAAAAACACACAACTACCAACTCTGATCTTCTTGCTAGCATACTAAGTGAAAGACACATTTCCCGTTATAACATTCAGTGTGACTCAAGTAAGAATTGATATCTTCCACCTCTTCTGTTGTCTGTAGAAGTAGCATAGAGTCAGTTACAGATTGGACAGGGTCATTTACAAGTAAAGAGTCTGTGTGTGTGTGTGTGTGTGTTCGTGTGTGTGGATGTGTTGTGTGTGAGCATGTGCGTGCATGCATGAGTGTGTGCATGTGTGTGTGGGCATGTGCATGTGTGTGCCTGCCTCTATGTCTCTCTGCTCCCCCTGCTCAGATACCTATCAGCAATCAAGTAAATACCATGGGACAAAACATACAAGTTCTTCCTTATCACTTTCATATCTAACACAAGGCAGAAAAATTAATCAAACAAACAACAAACAATTGCATATCATCCTTTGGTTGGATTCCAGCTAAAAAGGGGTTTAATAGATAAATCTGGAGGTAACTGTCCTCAGCAGTACTGAAAACAAAAGAGACAATGAAACAGTTTTTTCAGGAAGCAGCGCAAGAGTACAATTCCAGGTGAAATTAGGTCTTCCTTCTGAGTGACATGTAGCTTTGTCTAAAACTCGGGCGAGGGAGGGAAGATGTGTAGTTGAATAGAAAGATTAGGGAAATTTTGGGTGTGATGAATGGGATGTATTACTTATTATGATGTCAGCACAGTTTTCGCTATTTAAAGCAAATGATTACTGTGGTATATGGACTACATATCCATAGAGATTTGGTTAAAGTTCAGCTTAAAAATGTAAATGTTAAGTACAAGAAGAATGACAAAGAAGTGCAGAGAGTTGGAACGACTCTAAAAGGTATATGACTGGGGGTCGGAGGTGGAGCATATGGAAATGAAGGAAAAGTATACCATAATGTGTGGGATCACCGGAAAGCCTCTTCCAAGATCAGTGACACAATTTGGAGACTAGAAAGGAGGTCATTATTATGTGAGTGAATGAGAGCACTCGTGTTATGTTAGACGTCTTTGAGAGGCCTACAGAGGTTGCAAACGATTTGCTAGGTTGACAAAATGGTGTAGAACCATGAAAGAAATTCAGACACGTGAAGAACCCAAAGAGAAAACCATTATACACATTTTAACCAGCTATTTCAGATTGAAATATGGAGAAATTGTAGGAAAGATTGAAGACATCAATACACATGTTCACGGAACCAGTTTAAGTATGCAGGAAAATATAGGAGCATTGAAAGGCAGTAAAGAAACACAGGGAAACAATATTCAAAACAGATAATTGAGACAGTCAGAGATGGGTATGCAAGGAAGCACAGTGGTAGATCAGTCTTCTTAGCACACATAATATCTAGGCTTGGACTCTAGCATAGCAAACAAATGAAAAATTGTCTGAAAAGCAAAGAAGGTCATGTATATTTCCGTAAATAATAATTCGATTGATGAAAGAAGGTAGGGGGTTAAGGGTATAGCTCAGCTATCAAAGGGATCACCTAGTGTACAAAGTGTCCCTGAAAACATTCCTAGTACTTCATAAACAATACACAGATCAGGGAGAAACATGACTATAACCCCAGCACTAGGGAAATAGAGAAAGGAAAATCTGAAGTTTAAAGTCATCTTAAGTCGCACAGAACATACAAGAGAAGTCTGGAATAAAGAAGTCCCTGTTTCAAAAACAAAACAACACAAGAACAAATTTCTGATTGCACAGTTAAATATTTATGAATAAACTTTTGGGAGAGCATTATTATCAATCAGGATTTGTGTATGTATCAGTCTGTGAGGAACAAAGTGAAATCAAGCAATCTTCTCAAATATAAAATTAAATCCAATACCATCAGACATTTCATTGTTTTATTTCCCTGTTGCTGTTACAAAATATTCCAACAAAGATAACCTAAGGGAGACAGGGTTTGTTCTGACTCAAAAATCATGATTCAGAGGCAAGCGCTTGAAATCTTTGCTCCTATCACAACTACAGTAGAAAAGCTGAACTTGGAAATGTGCCGCTGCTCTGCTCCTACTCTCAATCTGTGTCCTAAAGCCAGAGACAGGGAAGATGCCCAGTAGATTGGCCAGTCAATGTTATCAAGAACATCCTCCACAGGTCTTCCCAGAGTCCCATCTCTAGATTCAGTCAAGTTGTCAATTAATAATGATTTTCATAACTCCATTCTTTCCCAAATGAACTGTGAAATACATTACTTTGAAGCCATAACTTTCTACCCATTTACTATAAAGACTCGTGGTCAAACTATAATGTAAAATGTATTCAATCCAATATTTGAAAAATACAACACTATAAAAAGTCCAAAGTCTTTAAACTGTGAGGGCCTATAGAAGTGAAAACAAGTTATCTAACTTGTTACACACAATGACACAGAGTAACCATTCATAATTCAAAGAGAAACAGGGCGGTGGTGGTGCTCGCCTTTAATCCCAGCATTCGGGAGGCAGAGGCAGGCAGATTTCTGTGAGTTTGAGGCCAGCCTGGTCTACAAGAGCTTGTTCCAGGACAGACTCCAAAGCCACAGAGAAACCCTGTCTCGAAAAACCAATAATAATAATAATAATAATAATAATAATAATAATAATAATAATTCAAAGAGAGGAGTTCCAAGACAAAAGAAGTCTTACTAATATACTTAAAATACGAATACCATTTTCCTTAAATGAATTAAATCTGCATTTTCTAACCAAGCTGAATATAGTGAGAGCTAAGCACTCCTCAAAGATCTCCACAATTTGTACAAAGAATACATGTATTTAATGAAACATCTGGGATAGTAAGGTAAAAGCAAGTTCAAAATAAGACCAAAATCATCAGAGAAATCACAAAACCCTATAGCTGACTGACATCTCCTTCATTTTGTTTTACTTACATTTATCCTAATTAACTTCACACAGATTTGGCATATCTTTGTATATTTTTATCACAAGCAAATATTGGCACTTGAACTGGAACTATTTCCTAATCCTAGAGCTGGCAAGGATGATTGTGATACATATATGTGCTATGGAAGAGGTCTGCCATAAATTGTTAGCCAGTTTTGAAACACTATTTACTGATATTGATGTGAAGACTACTAGCTAAAAGATTCTCCATGTCAGTGAGTTGATTCAGTTTCAGAAAAAACTGAAGAATGATTTCTCCAAAGATAGTGCAGACTGCAAAGTTTCATCAACAATCCACTCAGGGATAATTAACGATAAATACTAAAAAATAGATAAACATGAGATCTTACAAAAAGGCCCTTGGGTCCTGCTGCTGACTTCTGTATCGAGAGAAAAGCAAGGCACTTTGAAGTTGCTGCCTACATGCTATGTCAGTGAGAAGGTTAGGACACCATTGAGGAAAACCTTTATGCAGTATTGGACTGCTTTTAGTGCAACTAGAAGAATTTTGACTCCTCATGTCCTCACATGTGCTTCAAATTTGCAAGAACTATTGATTCATTCATTGTTTGATACTATTTAACCATTTCTTGTTTGGGAGAGATCTACAGAGGTCTGTCTACAGAAAGACATCACCCTCAGCAAGCATTCCAGATCCTATTCTGGTTACTAAATGAAGACAAGTGATTAATTCTGAAATAACTTACTATTAGACAGAGAAAAGTAATTTCAAGAAATAATCTGCTTCCGTACAACCAAGAAAGGGCCCCTGACATTGACTGTATGAACAATTGATCACTGAGCCCAGAACCTGGGTCTGTGCACATAAACATCCATCTATTGTTAACATAGCTATGGTATGGCTGTTTAGTAACTCAAAAGGCCCACTAGATAAAAGCTTTATCACCAGCCTGTAGTGGAGGAAACTAGATCTTAGCTCTCAGCGATAGGGCTCTATGTTGATATGAAGAGTATTCATAGATACGGACATTGCAACTTATATAGCTTCTCCTCTCCTTGATTTCAATCTCCATGAAGTGAACAGACTCCCTCTATAATGTGTTCTTGCCATAATGCACTGCAGTCTCAAAGGTGATGAGGGGGCATGCACATGGTGTGAAACCTGTGAATCTCTTAGCTGAAATATGATTTCCTACGTAAAATTGACTTAAGATGACTGACAGGTGTTTTGATGTGCATGAGATTTGCAAACGATGAAGCACACTGGTCTCTAGTGAGGTCCAAAAAACCCTGGGGAAGTGAAGACCGGCTGTGAGTAGAGCGAACTTGACCACATCACCCTAACAGCTGGTAAAGGAAGGGATGACAAAGACCAAGGATGTGTATGGTCTGAAATAAATACGCAAAATAAGACTAGAAATCTGAAAGACCACATTCTGTGGAGTGCCAGAAAACACACAACTGAGGAAGATTATGGACAAATACTGCTAAGGTGAACAGCCTTGGATGACCTTTGGAAGCCAGGACTGACAAGCACAGAACCGGTTACAGAGCTTTGCTGTTTATTGGCATCAAGGGTCATGGAGCTAAAGTAATAAGTACTATGGGTGATGAGTATATTACGTTCAGCCTATGGCAAATTACATTTCAAAGAGCTAAAGAACAGAAGAGATCAAAAAGAGATTTTGAAGTTAGATAAATTCAGTATGGTATCTGGACCATGAGTAAGAGTTATTACAGGGAAGGCTAGCCTGGAGCTAGCCTGAAGTCGCTGGGGCTGCTTTTCTATTGCTATTTCCAGTTGTAGCTAAGAAAATGAAAACAAAACTCATTGCACCTTGGTGGAAAAGATTTGTGATAATGTTAATCACATGGACTATGTAAGGGAAATAATCCTATACTTCTCAGTTTAATCCACTAATTTTTATTAAATTAGACTGAAGAGATCTTTGAGAATCACTCGGATATTGCATCAAGCCAGAGCACTGTGTTTATACGCTTTTATTGCCAAGTAATTTAAAAATTCTTCAGATGCTTTACAATTTGGTCATTGATCCAGTGAGCATATTTCTCTATGCTTTTAAATCTAACGTATAAGAGGATGAAAACTTATATGAAAATATGGCAATAAATGTAGACTATCCCACTTCCACACACACACGGATGCTGGTAAATGCCCCTTCCCTCTGTTTCGACAGTCTTCCCATAAAAGACTACATAATATGGCCAGTCATGGAATGTCACACTGCTGTATTCTAATGGTGGTATCATGCTGACTGGACAAGAAGAGCAATGTGTGGTTAGCATGCAAAGCTTCTGGTAACACATGTTTTGCAGAAATTGGAAGATAAGCCCTGCAGAGATTTGGGAACCTGCCACTTAGTAAAGATTTTAATGCCTAGTGATATGAAATTTTCAGGGATATTCTCTCTCCAAGCACCATAAATATTGCTGCACCATACATCTTCTCCTCCCAGAGAATGAGAAATTGGACAGGATATTCTTGGTTTTGGAGACAATATATTCCACCATTGTTCAGAGCCTATGCTCAGAGCCATGGAAGTTACAAGACTTTTCAGAAGCTGAGCAACAAAGTGCTCTCTCTAGCAGGTCCCTATAATGAGCCTAACACTCTCATGGTGTGGGCTACCTGGTAAGACTGACCCTACTATTGACTATAAGACTGTGGTTGATAAGTAGGGAGGCAGATTGGCCTTTACAGCCACTTCCAAAGGCAGAATAATTGTAAGCCCCTGGAGTATGAGACAGAGTCCTACCATCGATAGCTAAGAGTTAGATGTATTTTGAGAAACATTTCTGGCATGGTACCCAGCTCAGGGAGACAGAGCACTTGATCACAGAATACCACATGTTTGTGTTCCCAGAACAAGTTACTGAAGCTAAAGAATTGTAAATGAGATCGGAATGGCAGGCAATAAAGGACAGACAGGCAGATAGTAATAGATAACACAGAACACTGCACAGCAGGCTAAAGAGCTTCAGACGCAATGATAAGACTGGGAACTGACAGCATCTGATAGATAATTCTGAAAGAACATTTGGGCTGCTGTGAGAAGTATGGGCCAGTGCAAAGAGAACAAAGAAGAAACAGGGACTAAATCAGTGGAAAGATAATGAAGTATTAGAGTGGTAACCATGGTGATTGTGAAGTTATTCCCTCCGTGTTTGTTTCTTGCAGAAAAAATAGTAATAGCGAGTGATGATTGAGTAGAGGCTGATTTGAATCAGTATTCCTCAGAATGTGATATTTGTGTGAATTGTCTGGGGATTCAGTTTACATGGGTTATTTTGAATTTGTCTGTTTGAACCTGGCAATGTGCTTTAAGGGTTAATCATTTTGCCTTGGCCACCACTACCTTGTGCCTGACAGTAAATATCCTTGCTGAGACAATGCACTCTCTTCATATGTAGCAGAGAAAGCATGTTCAGAGAAGCTGCTTAGGGATCATGCTTCCACATGATTTCTTAAAGCCATGAAGTTGTACACAGTAAGTAACACCTTCTACAGGTGTTTAAGCACTAACCAGACCAAGGGCTAAGCACAGTTAACACTGAAAAGCATAAACTGAACTCATAGACGGGTTCCGAAACCATTCAAAATGTGTCTGTTGCTTTGACTTTCCGGATCCTGATGATGGACTTGAACAAAACACCACAGCCTTCTCAGGATGCACACATATTCTTTGAGAATATTATGCAATCATTTTTTAATTAATTATTTTTTTAAAAGCTATCTTTTCTCATTTTACATGCTAAATCAAGTTCCCACTCCTTCCCCTACTCCTGCTCTCTCCCCCTTTTCCCCCACCCCACCTTCCATCTACTCCTCAGAGAGGGTAAGGCTTCCCATGAGGAGTCAACAAAGTTAGCACATTGCTTTGAGGCAGAACCAAGGGCCTCCCCACTATATCTAGGCTGATCAAGGTATCCCTACAAAGAGAATGGGTTCCAATGTTGTGGGAGCTCTTTCTGCTCATTTAGCCAATGGCCTTTACAGTACCAGCCTACTGGGGTGTGGTTTCATGCATATTAAAAAAGCAGCAGCAGCCCTCTTCTCTCTCTCTTGCTTCTGGCTCCCGTTCTGACTGCTAGACTCTCTGTTTCCTGTTTGTGACAAGAGGACTGAGGTGTAGGACGGTGTTCTGTTAGGTTTTCCCCCCTCCAATCAATAACCCCTTTTCATCAAACTGGTGTAGGATTGTTTTGCGTCTTTATTCCAAAAAGACAGAACAAACAGAAGGGATAAATCCTGGTCTCACTGCTAGTGATTCCGTAATCTGCCCCAGTCATACAACTGTCACCCACAATCCGAGGGCCTAGTTTGGTCCTATGCTGGTTCCCTCACTGTCAAGCTAGAGTTGGTGAGCTCCCATTAGCTCAGGTCAGCTGTTTCAGTGGGTATCCCTATCATGGTCTTGACTCCTTTGCTCATATTATTGTTCCTCCCTCTTTTTGACTGGACTTTGGGAGCTCAGCCCAGTAACCCACTGTGGATCTCTGCATCAGCTTCCACCAGTTGCTGGATGTAGATTCCATGATGACTTTTAAGATAATCACCAGTCTGACTACAGGGTAAGGCCAATTCAGGCACCCTCTCCACTATTGCTTAGATTTTTAGCTGGGGTTATTTTTGTAGATTACTGGAAATTTCTCTAGTACAAGGTCCTCCTGGGAAGGGGAAATAGACAAGATCTCCTGAAAAATTTAGAGGGTGGAGGTGGGGGGGAAGAGAAGGCATAAAAGGAGGAAAAAAGAAGGGGAAGGGGAGGAGAAATTGAGGGAGCAGTGTAGGAGGGTCCTTTATTTCTGTTGCTTTCATTGGTTAAATAAAGACTCTGCCTGGCTTGTACAATAGGTCAGCCCTTAGGTGGGCGGAGTAGACAGAATGGAAGTTCTGGGAAGAAAGGAAGTGAGAGAGCCCGCCATGAAGCCGCCAGGGTCAGACATGCCGAATGATCCCTGGTAAGATCACCACCTTGTGATGACACACAGACTTTTATAATGGTTTAGTTTAGATATGAGAGCTAGCCAAGAAAAGGCTAGAGATAATGGGCCAGGGAGAGTTTGAATGAATACAGTTCTCATGTGGTTATTTCGGGCATAAACAAGCAACCAGCGGCTGAGCGGGCCGGCGGCTGGGGGCTGGGAGCTGGGTGCCGGGAACACAACCCACACCTCCCCTACGTACAACAGAGCAGGATGATCAAGACAGGGGAAGGACAGAAATGGAAACCAAAGAAAGAGATATCTTGATTGAGGGAACCATTATGAGGTTAACAAGAAACATTTCATTATACAATAAATTTTAACCATACTTTTCCTCCTCTTTGCAATTTTCCAAGATTTAACTTCCCTTCCCTACCCACCCATCTTTGTATCCTTTTATCAGCCATAAAGTCCAATTTATTGTTATCATATATTCAATGACTTGTGGCCTTCAACTGTAGCTGAGTCAACCTAGCAGTACCAAAACTAATAAAGAAAATGCAGCTTCTATTTCCCTATAGCTATCAGTTACCAATAAATAGTCTTGGCCAAGGATGAAACTTCAATTCTACCTTCTCTCTTAATGGTGAGGTTTGGTCAGCCTTGAACTTTCACAGGGTTTGTGTATGTTGTCATAACTGCTGTGAGGTTATATGTGCAACTGCCCTCTTATGTTGGAGGGGCACTATTTTCTTCTATGTGTTTACAGTCAGTAATTCTTTGAGTCCTCATAACTCCTTTTTCCCAATTATTGTCTCAGATTAAGTGGACAAAATACATAAGTTCATGTGCATTCAGATCCTTAGCATTTCTGGGTTATGTAGCAAAATATGAGTAATATTTCTATATATTTTTAAAATGAATGAATGCTTACATTCATTAGGGTATGCAGATATCTTTCTGATTTAATATTAATCTTAAGTATGAAGCTAGAACTCTTTTATATCTATATAAACTGGTAGTTTACAGTTTTAAATTCTATTTTAATGAAACGTTAAATCATTTTCTCTTTTTACTGAAGATAAATTATTTTATAATTCAATATATCCTGATTATAGCACCTCATAGTTCCTTCATTCCACCTCCTCATAGTTCCTTCATTCCACCTCCT
>JAQHUG010000308.1:865048-881496 GCA_028555095.1 Dicrostonyx torquatus
GACTGTTGAATTAAACCAGTCTCAATACTTTAGTAATGTCTTAATTTTAAAACGGAAGTCAAAAAATGTATTGCATTGGGAAATGGTTATGCTTTTATTTCCACCAGAAATGGAAGGTTGTGGATTTATTCAAGGTTTATAGAGATCATGTTGGATTACCTCAGGATTCAGCAATACCACTCCTGGGCATATAATCCGAAAGATGCTCATTCATACTAAAAACCATTTGTTCTACTATGTTTATGGCAGCATTATTTGGAATAGCGAGAACCTGGAAAAAACCTAGATGTCCCTCAACTGAATAATGGAAAAAGATAATGTGGCACATTTATACATTAGAGTACTACTCAGTGGTAAGAAAACAATGACATCTTGAATTTTACATGCAAATGGATGGAATTAGAAAAAACTGTCCTGAGTGAGGTAACCCAGACCCAAAAATATGAATATGGTATGTACTCACTTGCCCCATTATGGGGTTACAGAGAAATCTGTCACCAAGGAAACTTCCAGTAACCCACAAGAATAACCCCAAATAAAACTTCTAGCAACAGCAGAGTGGGTGCCTGAACTGGCTTTCTCCTGTAATCAGGCTGAGTACTTCCCTAATTGTCATAGAGTCTTTACCCAGTACCTGATGGAAGCAGATGCAGAGATCTATAGCCAAGCACTGGGCTGAGCTCTGAGAGGAGGGATTATATGAGCAAATCAGGGTCAAGATGATGATGGAAAACCCCGTGGAGACAGATGACCTTGACTTGCAGGAGCTCACAGACTCTGGATGGACAGCTGGGGTGCTGACATAGAATCAACCTAGGCCCTCTGCATCTTGGTGACAATTGTGTGACTTGGTTTTTTGTGAGTCCCCTAGCATCAGGACTAGTACCTGTCCCTGATGTGTGGTCTGGCTCTTTGGAGTCTATTTCCTGATGCAGGGGTGAGGAACTTGACCTGCCTCAGCTTGGTATACCTTGTTTTGTTGATTCCCAAGAAAGAACTTGTCCCATCTGAGTGGAGACTGGAGGAGGAGTGGGTAGGGGGGGAAGGTGGAGGGAGGTAATGAAAGCAGAAGAGGGAGAAGAAACTGTGACTGGTATGTAAAATAAAATGAAGAAAATAAAATAAATTCTGGAGAACTGAAAAAGTACTAATCTGATTCAAGAAATTAGAGAAAGTTTAAGTAAATGGAAGAGTTTATATATAAATATACTTGAAGACAATATTGTTTCAACTCTTAAATTAATCTATAGAGTTAAGTCAATCTCAATCTAAATGTTGTCACAGTATATCTTATTATTTTACCAAACACAGAAAAGGCTTAAGAGATATGTAAAGGCAGAACACTGATCTCAGCTAATAAAACTCTGAAATAACAATACTTCTTTAGGAATTATTTTCTTCAGTTAAAATACCTGTTTACTCATGAAGCAACAAATAAATGACCTGATAAAATACAACAATTAATAAAAATAAGCATATGAATAATAAAGAATAATAAAGTTGAGTTCTAAAGGAGCAGACAACTCCAAGAAGTGAGAATCGTTTTGAGAAACGGTCATGAAGGACTTGAGTATGCATTTGAAAATTGTCAGGCACACAAATGTTGCATATGCAGTAGCTCACAAAACAAGCAGTCCAGATTTAGTCTCATACATGTGATATACAGCAGAGAAAATGAGTCAAAATATGAAATCTTGTCTTGCTGAATAGCTATATATAATTTTTGAATAAAAATTTATGCATATTAGTGGAATCTAACATCTCATAAAGGAAATAAAGTAGGGGTTACACTAATAGTAGCATCTCCAGGAGGCCTTCAGAGAATGCTATCCATTTCATGTCATCTCTTGATGATACATGTAAACCAGTTCTTGTGAGTTACCGTGAACCCCAGCTGGTAGTTACCATCAAAACGCAAATCCACATCTGCTGTGATACTGCCTGGAAGAATTCTTCACTAATTTATTTTACAAAATATCTTTTACCCACTTCCTCTTTTCACAGACATATAAAATGGTTTCAAAAACATCTGGACTCTCTGCTAAAAAGGGACATTTCTTATCTTGTAAGACATTATTTTTATTAGATTTTACTAAAGCTTTTCTATTACCATGTCATGAATCACAAAATTGTAACATATTAGTGTCAGGGATGTGTTAATTATACAACATTACTATTTTAATATCTTGAGTGCTCTGAAGTATTCCAATTGTCTCAGATATTCCAAGTCACTAAAATAGAGGAAATTGCTTTCTTCTCCTGGTTCAGCAAATTCATTTCTGTCTCCTATTTATTTTCCCAAAAGTCAGCATTTCATATACTTTTGCTCTTTGAAAGTGATTGTATAAAATTTCAGAGTGAGTGTATAAAATCAAGTTTTTATATTAAAAATATTTTAATATCAGAGAATAATTTTCATGTCTATGTTGTGAAATGACTCACTTTTTATTCCTTCTTAAATCTAACAGATCGACACATTGTCAATGTCTAAATTAACACTGATAAGAAAAGCACTAACATTAGCATTTCCTGATTTCTTTGAATTTGCTACTCAATATTCATTGATTTGATGTGGGCTGTTTCTCTTTTTATTAAAATACATAAAAGTAAATGTCATACATCATTTGGTACTATACTGAACAATGAAAATTCAAGAAGAAAAATAACTTTCTAATTTGCCTCAAGAGTAATATTAGCTCCTGGATATATTGATACAGTAATGTGCCTGTATATCCAGTACATCCTTATTTTCTATTTGTTAGCTCAAAGACCTCTCTACTAAGTCATACACAGTGGAAATCAGCATACTTTTAAAGAGCATCACTTTATAACTAAATATAAATATAGTTTATAATATTTCCAAGGTCAGTCTGAACTTAAATGTTAGTGCAATTTTTACTCTAAAAAAACCCAATAAATTTCCACAATCAGAACAACTTTGTGGAACTATAAATAAAGCAATGGGTATGGAAATCAACTGAAAGAAGTGAGGGAGAAAGAGGAGTAAAATTGTAAAGAAATCATAGCTACCATTTGTCTGTTGTGGCAAATGTGAGATAAAAGGAGGATAGAGTATCCTCATTGTACAAAAACTTCACTCCATAGTTGGCTGATTCCATGGTGGAGTGGAGTGAGTCAGAGATCATGACAGAGAATCAAATGGTAGTATAAGACAGCTTTCACATTGGTGGGCAAATGGGAGAGAGAAAGAAACAGAAAGAGAGAGAGAGAGAGAGAGAGAGAGAGAGAGAGAGGGAGAGAGAGAGAGAAGCCAAACAACACACTTCTAGTGATCTACTCCATCCAGGTAGACCACAAGTATTATTTCTACCTCTAGGAAGTGTTCCTAACAGCTAGGAACAAAGTCCTTAGCAATTAACCTGTAGGAGACATTTCACATTCAAACCATAGCAATCATATTCATCTCACAACCTTTTCACAATAAGAAATGAACTAACTAGATTGCCAAGAATCATTGTGTATCAACAGGTGTTCTAAAGTTCATACTCAACGTCACCTCTACAACCCAAGGATGCTCTTAAGTCTGCACCATTAGGAAAGCATACACAATACCCATTGCAAAATGAAGAATCAGAGGCATAAAAAGAGGGATTGAAACAAAACAAGTTTGAAAGCAAGAATGAAGACCACATCCCAGAGTTCTACATCAGGAATCCAAGGACCATGGTGTGATGTGAGCTTTCAAAGAAATTCACCAATGTATTGTTGCAATTCGGAATTCATATGATCTTTCTCATCATTTGAAACTACTGGGCATTATCCATAGCTTTCTTTTCTCAACAGTGTTCCACATGTCGGATATCCCTAAAATTTAAATGCGCATGACTAAAAGCATTCTCATGTTCTGAGATCTCAATAGAATCACACATTAAGCTCTGCTTCTAGCATTTTAAGGAATCTCTGGTCCACATATGCAAAAGTTTCCAACTTTATTTCACAGAACATTTCCAAAGATTTTTTTTTAGCCATATGATCACCTAGTCACAGCACCTAACTCTTAAGTACCAATACCTAAGACAAGCAGTTTAAAGAATAAAATATTTATTTTAGTCCATAGATTTAGAGGTTTCAGTTCACGGCCTGTAGATGGCATTGTTTCTTGGATTCCAGAGGCTAGAACATCACAATATTAAATACAGTAGTGAAGCAAATAATATCATTCCCTGGTGAATAAGGTCACATATAAGATAGTTCAGGAAAAGATACAGTGCCCACGGATTTGCTTTTAGTGATTTATCTATTCCTGATTAGACCCCACTTTCTAAAGTTTTCAGAATATACCCATTAATGACACTGCCTAAGGACTGATCCTTAAACAATGAAACTTAGAAGGGGTATTTCACTTAAAACTACAATCAAATAATATAATCAAATTACTCAGAGTCCTATGTCATCTGCCTCGCTTATCTCAACACATTCTTCTCGGTCACTTGTAGGGTTTTATTAGAAGGAGACAGTATGAAGATGTGTTCAGGATATGCACAGATGAGTATGCCACCAGAAGTAAACACAGTTGCTGTCTCTACAGAATACTAAAAGGTTATTCTAGGAAATCCAGAATGCACATAAGCACAGACACATGTGAAGACCATCATGCTCAGCTCTGGTTCTCCAAGAAAGAGAACTGAGACATTACTGACAACAAAATCTCAGGGTAAATTTTTATTTACCTAATAATAATACAAGTATGTGAATTGTTCTTTCTTATTTCCTGAAAGCATCTCACAAACACACACACACACACACACACACACACACACACACACACACTACTCCCACACATACACACTCGAAGAAGCAGTAGTTAATAAATGGATGGTCTTTATCCTTAGCTGCCATTGCATAGATGATAATAACAATTTTCATGGCAACAGCATGATCTCTCTTTTATCATGATGTTTCTAGTCTCTGTAGTACATGCATCATAGACATACATGAGTTCCTGTGATACTCTTATAGTGAAATTATTCATCAACATGATAGTAGGTAAAGTCCTCAGATCATCCCCTTTAACTATGTATGGGGCTGCTGTGGGAGTTCCTTCTGCTTCTTCAGCCAATAGCCTTTAAGATAACAGCCCACTTGGGCATGGTCTCTTATGCTATAAATGCAGCTATAAAACCTGCACTCTCTTGCTTTTGGCTCTCACTTCCAGCTGCCAGACTCTGTTCCTGTTCCCAGTTTGTGCAGAGGACTGTGATTTAGGACAATAATCTGTAAATCTTCCCTAAATAAATAATCCTCTATTATATGTAATTCTGAACTACTGTGGAATTATTTTGTGTCTTCCACCATCATGGGGCTGGGATTTTTATTTCATATAATTATATCTATTTCAAGAATAATTAAATACTGGTAAACATGCTAACTTTATAGATGTTAATTATTAAGATTATAATGATAAATGTCTTCATGAATTTGAGATCATTGTGGTGGATTGAAAGAAAATGGACCACAAAGAGAGTTGCCCTATTAAAAGGTGTGGCTTTGTTAGAGTAGGTGTGGTCTTCTTAGAAGAAGTGTGTCATTGTCAGGGTGAGCTTTGAGGTCTTATTTTCTCAAATTTTCCTCAATGTGACACTGAGATCACTTCCTGTTGCCTCTTGTCAAGATATAGCCAGCACCATGTCTGTCTTCATGCCACCATGCACCCAAAATTACCATAATAGACTAAATCTCTGAACCTCTAAATCACCACCTGAATTAAATGTTTTTTTATTTATAAGAGTTGCCATGATTATGGTGTCTCTTCACAGCAATAGAAACCTTAACTAGGACAGCCATCTATAACTGTAGAGAACTTAAAATAAATTTATCTGATCCATATAAAAGAAGTAGACTATACACAAGGTTCTGTTGGCACACATTAACTCAAATCAGTATTATTGGTCCTAGTGTAAACGCATGCTCAATGTTTATGAGAATATTCATACAGGTGTCAAAGAAGGTACAGTATGTGTATATTTCAAGATGGCAGTGCCAGGGAGTTAGTGACCCAGAAGCTTCTCTCAACCAGTGTTGACAAGAGCTAGTAAAACAATATCCATAGTCCTACAACACTCATAAAACATACTTTATCCAGATTTTCATTAAAACTGCTGCTAAAACATCCAAAATAAAATATTTTTGCTCAGGTTTTCAGGTCTTATTTGCCATTAGACTGAATGTACACCGACATTCTTATTAGAAAATAAAGGCAGATGGCAACTCAAATTCTGGTTCGATCTTCTTTCTGTTTTATAATGAAAGCTCAGAAGGTATATACTTAATTTATATTCATATCCTTTCAATAGTCAATACAATTCTTGATGCTCATATCCAATTCTCTTCTGATTCACACTAATGTCTTAAACTACTAATGACTGAGCTATATGGTGTGTACAGTTATAGTCTTTATATCCAATATTAGGGGCATCTGATTGATCATATAGTAGGTGAATACGGTCTAGATCCTGGATCAGCTAGGATACCTTCTCTTGTACTAAGCATTGCTGGAAATTTTATGGTATTAACATTTTTCTTTTAAAATGTATTAAAATCAGACACCTCCATATTATACTTATACATAATAACATATATTATATTCAGAAAAGTAAGTGTTCTTAGTTTTGTTTCACCTTAAACAGAAGGACTGTCGCCAACCCCCTTTTTGCTTAGTAAATTTCAAAGACAGCATTTTGACATGTTTTATAGAACTGCATTCTAGAAACTTTACTGAGTGTCAAGTTTTCTGTTTGAGTTGTTCATCCCCTGTACACTTATGTATATGATACCAGGTTATTTATAGTCCTCACCTAATCTCTCAGGTTTAATGAACCAGACATGGAATTGACAATGTAAATATGGCTGATGTTCTGAGGTGATCTACTGATATTCATTGTTTGAAGGTACTCACTTATTCAGCACCATGGATTTTTGCCAGAAAACATATGTAAAGCATTAAGGATAGTGTTAATATAGAAATTTTTGACCTATGGGTTTCTAGATTAGAATGTAAAAATTATTAATTTTAAGGATTTATGAAGGATAGCATGAAATATGTGGACTGGTCAAGTTAAGAAAATACTGTAGAAAACCACCTGTAATTAGAATGACCATTAGTTATTTTTATTAGCTATTCCCCAAGCAAAAGACCATTCATTTCTGTGCCAAAGTAGAGTGATTTTTCTACCACTCATGAAATTGACATTATGTCAAAGTAGTTGGATCAAAGTACCCATGAACTGAGTATTTCCTTTGACATGTATGATTTTCTTACTAAGAACCACATGCGAAGCCGGGCGGTGGTTGTGCACGCCTTTAATCCCAGCACTCGGGAGGCAGAGGCAGGCGGATCTCTGTGAGTTCGAGATCAGCCTGGTCTACAAGAGCTAGTTCCAGGACAGGCTCCAAAGCCACAGAGAAACCCTGTCTCGAAAAACAAAACAAAACAAAACAAACAAACAAAAAAAAAGAACCACATGTGGTTGTAACAAACTTCTTGCAAAGTTCAGTTGATTTTCTCCAAGAAGCCTTCATCCTGTATCAGTTCAAAAACTATGTGTCTATGAACTGTAATGGGTCTCTGAATTGGTAAAACATTCTAACTCCCCCTTTTAAAGACTTCAAGAATTTCTTGTTATAATTTTCTGTCCCATGTCTAACAGAAATTCACTAAAACACCTAATTCCATCTTAGTTGCTTCATGCCGTGACCTTTTATTAAAACTTTCTCCCATAGGTTCAAGCACTTGAATGCTTGTCACCTGGTAGATTGTTCTCTGTAAAGGAATTAAGGGTGAAACAGCCTTGCAGGTAGGCTCTGAGAGTTTTACCCTATTTCCAGTACACTTTTTGCTTTATCTGTGTGGTTAATGACGTGTTCTCTCATCTTCCAGCTCCTGCCACCATGTCCAATGCTTGCTGGTATGCCTCCCCAATATGATGGTTATCCCTCCAGAGCAATTATTCTCAACCTGTGGGGTCAAATAACCCTTTTGCAGGGGTCATCTAAAACCATTGATTGATAACCACTGCTCTGGAACTACCAACCTAAGTTAACTCTTTCTTCCATGGTTGCTTTTAGTACTAGCATTTTATCACAGCAGCAGAGAGGTAACCAATACACATGCTAAACTGCTCTCCACCAAAAATATGGAGTTCATGATGATATTTTTAGTTTTAATATTTTCAGTGTTTTTATAGGCACAAACCATGACTACATATTGATGGAGTATTATGGAGTTCAGCTTGATATGTTAGGCAGTAGCTATGATTATTCAGCCCATAGCCCAGTACTCAATGATTGTTTCAGTTATGTATGTTTCAAGATGCAGAGAGAACATGGGAATGTATCCAGGTATTTATAGTAAAAATGATGCATGCAATCACAGATTCAAAATTTACAAAGACGGTGGATTGAAAACCCTAAATTAAATTCCTGTGTTGGTTCTAGAGAATGTGAGAGAGTCCACCAGCCATTGCTACACTCTTTGGTAATACTGTCAGAACCATTAATAATGCGAAGAACTAAGTATTGGAATTCTAATCCAGCCATTTCACCACATCATCTACAGAAAACTCAGCCTCCAACCTGCTTCCCATTCAGTTCCATATAGCTGTAGTTGGTGAACAACACACACACACACACACATATATATTAGATATGCAGTATCATATGCTAAATATACAACATATGCATGCCCACAGTTCAATTGCCCTTCTTTCTCTGTGTGTGGTAAGAACATTCAGATCTATTCTCGGTGAATTCCAAGCAGATACACTATACAGTTTGCCACAGGCACTGTGTTGTACATTTTGTTCTCTCAACTCTTTGCATTTCCCTCTAATTATATATAATTTACCTCAAGGATTACTTATAAAATGCTGTGGAAATATTTTTGCTTAGATATTTTTTAATATGAGAAGCAAGACAAATTCTCTACATGTTACTTTGTTTTGAAATTGCTATTTGCTTTCTTCGTTGGGATTTTTTTTTCAAAGTTTCAAAAACATAAAGAAGTTCCTGGCAATTAATTCTCAAAACCACATAAAGTAATGAAAGTGGGCTAGGGTAGAGTTTAGGTGCAGAACACCTCACTAGAATGAGGGAAGCTTTGGAATTTATTTTCAGAAAAGAATATATATATATATATATATGTGTGTGTGTGTGTGTGTGTGTGTGTGTGTGTGTGTGTGTGTCTTTGGAAAACCTGTGTTAGGGTAAGCACTGTTATCATAATTATCTGATATTTCACAATTACCCAATAGCATACCAAAATTTCCTCACTTTCTCACCAAAGGAAACGAATGAACAAAAAGGTAAGTACATCAGCACAGACCACAACAATAAGTGACAGAGCTGGACTTCAGAGGCGTGCCTGTGCTCTCAGATGAGGTATCTTTATAACCACTGTGAAATGCCAGATTTCATTTATTGCTTGCTGTTTTAGCATTAAGCCCTATGTTGCCGAACTATTATTACTCTCCTCTCTATCTGTAACCACATATAGCAAGACTTTAATATCTCTAATGATATGAGGTCACATTAATGTGGTTTACTTTTCATTTAGCTTCAAAGATTCAATTCTCTGATCCACATCTCTTCCCTATATTGACAGTCAATGTTGTTTCACTGAAATAACTTTTCACCTCATTTTCTTTCACAAAACCAAACATTTTAGCAAAAAAAAATGAGGCTGTATAAATAGCATTTGAACATATCAAACATTTGATTTTTATTTATTATTTATTTATTTTATTGTCAGCTCCACTGAACGATTATTTTTTAACATAGGAAGAGAATATAAAAAAATTATGCATTTGCAATGATTTCAGAAGTTGTTAAAAATTTACTTTGAATGTCAAATACTACGGGCAAATGTATTGATTTGCTTCTCATGATTAAATTATCTATTTTCCACCATCATAATTTTTTAAAGAAATTGTATGCAAATGAAATGAAAGACCAAATGTTAAAGAAGAAAGATTAATATCACAAACAGAGAAGAAATATCTTCTATTGCATTGTCAGAAGCCAGTCCAGGAATGGAGTACTGACCGAAGAATCCTGAGTGCCTGTGAGCACAGTCCGTGGAGTGTTCTTATGACCTCAGCTTCTTCAAAACCACGGAAATGTTTTTGAATATGTTTCCGTGAACATCCCAGGTGTAGCAGATAGGAGTCAGCTACTTCAGAGTAGCCATAATTGCTTGTTGTTGTTAGGCAATTAAATGTTTTTATGTGCCTCTAGGGAACCCTGTGCTTCTACAGCGTTCAGCTTGCCCTTGTATATACAGCGCAAACTCATTAAAACTTAACTTAGGTGACCTTTTCTCACCCGCAGAGTGGAAATTGTGTGACTCTCTGAATAAAGTTGGCGATTGCATGGGACTTTTGTCCAACTCGTTTATTTTTCTCCCAGGTCCCACTTCCTCCAGAGCAGGAGACAAGTGGTGCCCCCAACAAGGACCTGAAGTCAGCTGGGAGATAACACAAAGGAACCCTCACAGACAGACGTGAGTGAGCATCATGGGGCAGAAACCAGGGAAGACTTTACCTATGGCAAGCTTGAGCATCATTTTTCAAACAAAGAAGGAGCTCAAGTGTTAAAATCAAAACTCTTGGATTGTTGGCAAGTTGTTAATGATTACAATAGCTGGTTTCCCAAAGAAAAGGAACCTTAGATGAAGTATGGAACAGGGGCTGAAAGAATATCCAAAAAGCATTAAAAAAAACACATGGGAAAAGATTTTTGTTCAACGTTAGGTCACTTTGGCATGAATTTGGTTTGGTATTAAAATACTTAAGGAGGATAAGGAAAGTATTAATCGTGATGACGAGTTGAATGAATATAAACTGGATAATCAAACCTTATAATTGGTTTTAAAATGTGGCAAAAAGAGAAAAGATGATTATCCCCATTCAGGCAAAATAGAAAGTTAAAAAGAGTGCCGCCAATAACTGTGGTTGGCAAAGATGTCTCAGCTGCCTTACTGGAGTCTCCTTTAACTACGTTTCATCCTTTGCCTGAAAGTGACCCTGAAACACAAGGTGAGGGATTTGATAATCAATCTTATCTTGAGTTCTCTATGCTTTCAATGAGGATTTAGGAAAGCCTATGACAAAGCTAAATTTACAACCTAAGCACATGAGAACAATGAAGGGAGAAGGAATTCCTTTACCAATTCCTTCCGTGTGTCAAAAGCTTCACTTGGTATTTCCAGTGCAATTTCAGCAATATCAAAATATTTATTATGGAGTAGACATAGATAAGACAATTGAAATATTTGGAACAATTAATCACTAGCACAACTGTTAACATACATATACATACCACACACACACACACACATCCATTAGATAAGACAATTTAAAAATAATTAATAGCTTCCAGAAGCTATTAAAGATATTACTCGTTACATCCCACTTTAGAAATACCTAATTATGCACTAACCAATGTATTTAAAACTCTAGAAGGAGATATGTCTTTGGATAGTCCTGGCATGTTATCTTGAGAGGCAAGAAAGGAATTATAGCTATTTGAATCCAGACTAAAGGAGGCCTTTGTGTATTGTATAGATCCTTTAAGCCTTTAAAGTTACTTATTTTCCCCACTCAAGTGTTTCCTATAGGTATTATAACACATGACGATAATCCTTTGGAATGAATTTACTTATACCATAAGGGCCATAAAATGCTAACTGTTTACCTTATTCTTCTTACTCAATTTGTAAATTGGGGAGGACCCAATGTCAACAATTATATGAATTTTATCCTTGCTGTATTTTATTAGCCTTAATTAAGAAGCGGTTTTCAAGAGCATTACCAAACTCTATGGTTTTTTGAGACAGGGTTTCTCTGTAGCTTTGGAGCCTGTCCTGGAACTAGCTCTTGTAGACCAGGCTGGTCTCGAACTCACAAAAATCCACCTGCCTCTGCCTCCTGAGTGCTGGAATTAAAGGCATACGCCACCACTGCCCAGCAACTCTATGGATTTTCAAATTCATTACAGATTACTGTGGAAAAATAAGAAATTCTTATGCAGCTGGCAAGCTACAGGATTTTTTTATATAATTGAATTTGTGATTACAAACATTGTCAAATCTCCCATTTCACAGGCAGATATTTATTTTACTGATGATTCACTCTAAGATATAGGATGTATTTGTGGTTCAGATATTCATCAATCTAGTAATACTTCTTTTTCATCAGCCCTTTTGGTGGAACTGGCTCTTTTGATTCATCTATTACAGTTAATTCACAAATCATTGAATATTGTTTCTAAGTCTGCTCATATTGCAGGACTACTTCTAGTTATAGAATCTGCTTTAGTTTCATCCTCACATTCTGTTATGTTCCCATTACTGCAGGGACTGAAACATCTGGTTATTCAAACATTCTTGGTTATTGCTCATACTTGTGCACCTTCCAATTCCCTGGTTTTATTGCAAAGTAAACTAAGCAAGCTGATGCATCAACCTCCCTAATTTTTACTTCTCCAGAACAGGAATATCAACACCTATGCATTCATTCTAATAGACTTCATGTGCAATACTGAATTCGGCTCGGACAAATGACACAAATCGTGGAGGAAACACTTCTTTGTGCTTTCTTATACTGTAATAATTATATAGCTTGGGTTAGTCTCAGAGGTAAAAATACTAAGGAATTACAGCCAACCACTGTCACTCACTTGGTCTTGTGCCTTTGCTACCATACCTGCACATTTGCATTGATATATATTCTAAATTTCTTTGGGCTGTACCTCAGTCCTCAGAAAATGCTTCTACATATTCTTCTCATATGTAAACTTTTGCTGTTATAGGAGTGTCTACGTTCTATAAAAACTGACAATGGAGCATTCTATAGTTGTAAAAAATTACTATCAACTGTAAATAATTGAATATAAATCATGGTACAGGCATGTCTTATAATCTGCATGACTGGGGCAAAATTGAAAGAGCAAATTAAAACAACAAAAACATGTGGAAGCGCCAGGGGATATTTTTGCATTTTCTTTATTTGGTCTAAAGTATCTAAATTGCCTCCAGGTGATATTTGCTCCAGAGCTCAAAAAAAATTTCTCTACAGAAGGCTCTGAACCATCTGTAGATAGGTCTGCATGGTTTAAATTTTTTGAGACTTGGAAGCCTGGTTGTCTGAAGAAAATTGGGAAGCCTCATGTACCAGTCATTGCATATGGACACAATGAAACACTGTGGATTCCTCTTCAGCTCCTCTGGCCCCCAGCACCAAGGACAACAATGAAGGGCGAGAAGACACTGGAAGTCATCAGAAAGATAACAGAGCTCCAGCTAACAGGAAAAAAAGGAATATCAACCATATCACTAGAATCAAATATGCCCACCTCGGGACAAGTGAAGGTCTTAGGCACCCAGGGAGAAGTTATTCTCTGATACACACAGAGCCCCATGTCACCTGAGAATTCTGTTCTGGTGATGCTAGCTGTGCTCACATGTGCATCTGCAGTGAACACCTCTGAGCACGTGCACTGGTCTTTTGTTCCTCCTTCTCCTTTGCTTAAACTTGGAGATTCACCTTTTATTTTGACTAATGACTCTGTGTCTACGATTAGACCTTAGAACAGCAATAGGTTCATTGATCCATTTGAAGAAAGGATTGCATTTATTTTTTTTTCTTAGGATTAAAATCACTCCCTATCTGCAAAGGACATTGTAACATTCATATTCCTATTAAGGGCAAATATGGGCTTATGTTCTAAAAGAACAGAACTACTAATCTTATGGGTCTCTTTCCAAACTGTTCTCCAGAATCTTCTGATAGATATAATAATGTAACCAATAACTCCGGACAGATTTTATTGGTGACAGATTATTACACGCAACACTGTTACTGTTCTAATACTGTGTTTACAATTTACTTGCTTATAGAGTATCCATACATCATGTGACAATTAGCTTTATATACGGCATCTCAAATCAAAAGCACTCTGGATAGCCTATGTTTAAAAAATAAAAAGGGGAAAGATGCCAGAACATAGTCCAGCAATGAAACTGTGTAAGGAGAATTCTGAGTGCTTGTGAGAACACTCCAAGAAAATGAAACAAGAATCTTATGATCTGAGTTTCTTTGAAAGCACAGAACTGTTCTTGGAAGGTGATTTTGTGCTCCTCCTATGTGTAGCAGGCAGGAGCAGGTTTTGTTCAAAATATTCATTTACTGCTTGATGATGCTATTTATTCAATTAAATGTATACACTATCCTTTATATGCCTCTAAAGAGAACTATGTTTTTGCCATGTGCTGTTTGTCCTTGTGAGTGTAAACAGCTTGATCTCATTAGAACTTTACTGAGATGACTTTTCTTAACACTGAGAGTATAAGTTGTCTGATTGTCTGAATAAAGTTGACTATTGCATGAGATTCTACTTCATCTCATTTATTAACTTCAATCTCCCAGGTCCTACCTCCTCTGAAGCATGGACATAGCATGACGCAAAGATCCTATTTTCTCAATTAGAAATCAGTTAATGAACTTGTTTAGACATTGAATAATCATTACTCTCATGGGATATGCGTGATGAGATGAGTAAACAGCCAATCAGCTGGTGGCCAGACTGTACACATCTACAAAACCTTTCTTTCCATGCCAAAGTTATCCAAGGACCTTTCAGTAAATGCAAATAGAAAGAGAGCATAAACAGAAGCTGACTCAACACAAGTCTGCATTTCTATTTACAAGAAGAAAATAACACACAAGTCTGATCTTTTTCGACTGTCAAATTTCTCTCTGTGAAATTAAACTAAAAGAATTTATAGAAAATGATGCTTAAAATTTCTCTGAATCTAAATTACATCCTTGCAGTTGAATGCATAGATGACTCATTTCATGTATTATGAGACAATTGTTCATTCTTCCAAGTAATTGAAGCATCTAATTTAATTCAGAATTAGAGGTGGCCTCTGGGACTGGAAACACAAGGGTCGTGACACTGCTGAGGTTTAAGAGTTTGAGGGTTTGTATTTCTTCTGTGAAGTGTAACATTCAGCACTTCCCTGTATTTGAAACTGACTCCTACTAATTGCACTAAGTCTCTTGACCTGTAGCACTGATCAAATCAAGCTGAATTTATATCCCATAATCAGAGATTTTATGGTAATTAGAATTAGCGTTTTGAAATAGTATTTGTTATTGAACTATGAGCAGAAATAGACTAGATTCTTCCACTCAGTCATGGGATCTTAAACTTTTAGCATTCTTTATATCATTATCCTTGCCAAAGTATGTTATATCTAACCATTGCCCCTCTAGTGTTTACTTCGCAGACAGAATGGCTCTGGTGTTTGATTCCTTTCAACTAAGAAGGAACTGTAGTGCATACAAATTGTTCTCACTCTACTACTACATTTAGATAATAAAAGAATTTTTATAAAATTGTCCTGTCATATCTTCCATAAAGCAGAGAACATTAATTTTGTTGGTGAAAAATAGGTAACTATTTCCCCTGTAATCAGATTGAGGACTACCTCGTCATCATAAAACCTTCATCCAGCAACTGATGGAAACAGCTGCAGAGATCCACAGCAAAGCATAGAGCTGAGCTCTCAAAGTACAATCAAAGAGAGGGAGGAGAAATAATATGAGCAGAGGAATGAAGACCATGATGGGGACCCACTGAAACACCTTACCAGAGCTAAAATGAGCTGACTGACTCCAGACAGACAGTGGAGGACCAAACTGGGCCCTCTGCATGTGGGTGATAGTTATATGGATGGGGCACTGTCTGGAGGACCAAGATTTATCCCTACTGCTTGTTCTGGCTTTTTGAGGGATAATTGCTCAGCCTAGATACAGTGGTGAGGGTCTTGGTTCTGCCTCAAAGCAATGTGCTAGACTCTGTTGACTTCCCATGGAGAAATCTGAGGAGTAGATAGAGGGTGGTATTGGTGGAAAGGAGAGGGAGCAGGAACTGGCAATGGTAAGTAAATTGAGAAAAGATTGTTTTTTTAAAATATAAATTAATTAATTAAAAAAACATAGGTAAATATACATTATTTTTCAGAAGGAATAATAATACAAATACATATAAGTATTATATATTATTGAATATATAAATACTGATCTATTTTCTCTCAAATTTCCTAAAAATACATGTTAGAATATTTAACAGTAAATGAAATCTCCTGATAGTATCTGTATCCTAGTTAGGATACAATTCTGCCACTGTATCTGTATCCTGATTAGTATACAAGTCTGCATTACAAGCAAAGGTGGTCCAATTATTGTAGCATATTGTAATGATATCTAACAGAAATTCCCTTCTAGAATTCCTTGTAGCTTTTATAGTTAATATTCCATTTCACAAACATGTCTATTCCCAACCCAGTTATTATAGTCTATATTCAGCTCTTCCAAGATTTTAATGCTGGAGAAGTCTACTTACATAGATCAATATTAACTCAATGG
>JAQHUG010000308.1:990334-1012627 GCA_028555095.1 Dicrostonyx torquatus
TAAAATGGAATGAGGATCTCAATAAGATGATAGTAATAAAGAAAAAACCTATAGCACAGAAACTATGAAAGTAGCTGAGAGTAAAATAGAAGCAATGGAGAATGAAGTCAAGAAGTCACAATTTGAACTCCTAATTTAGAAATATATATATATATACTTATGAAATATATATATGAAAAGACTTATTCCTGCTAAAAGAAATTACTAGAAACACTAAATTATCATGTTGTGATGAATTCATATAAGGATTTGACAATAATTCTTAAATAAGAAAGTTAAAACTGGACAAAAGCTCTCTTACTAGGAGAGCAGTCAAAGCAGCTGTCATGCCGAGAAAGGCAATTGAATCTGGGGCAGGATATTAGAGAAAATAATTGTGGAGGCCTAAAGGAGTGAACCTATTCCAACTTGTCTGAAGGTCAGAGTTTGAGGTTGCTCAAAATTGTTGACAAAAACTGTTGCTATACACCCTGTGGTTACTTGGTGATTTGGACATTAAGTTGGCCCTTGGTAGCAGATCCACTCCACCCTGACCAAAGGTCAGAAAATTCAAGTGTACTTTGGCTCCTTCTTTTGAAGTACGAGATTTGGCCTAGAGAGTGGTTGCCTTCAGGATACTTGGTTTAGGGTAAGTTCACTGCCTAAACAGCAGAATGCTTTTCTCAAGAAATAATGATTTGATGTCTTTCTATTTGGGGCAAGTAGCTGTTCTGGCTGCCCTTTGAATTATGTTAAACAATTCTTTTGCCTTCTTCTCCCTTTTGTAATGGAATATAAAAGTGTATGGATATTTAAACCTGGACAAACTCAGAACTATAACTCAGGACTCAGAACTCAAAAGAAGAATTCAGCATACAGTATTTTCTGAGTTGCCCTCCTGGTACTATCCTATGTCTCTGTGTTTCTTTCTTGTCTCTGTTCCTCCTACCTAACACTTCTAATTCTCATGCCCCTGCCCTGAAACTTATGAATCCACTGTGGCTAGAATCCAGCAGAAGTCACCCCAAAAAGGTTGCCCCAGCGTGTGGTTGCTCAACATGGCATGGCTCACAACAAATAATAATGTTTTTAGACATGGCAAAACCAGGGACCTTCAGGAGCAAATGGGATGTATATGATGTTTAAATCTATATGAGGTCTCAATGCAAGGGGAGTTTTTCTGAGCATGCAGAGACCCTTTTATAATATTTATCTAGTCCACTCACAAGATTGGTATGTGATGACATAATGCCACAGTCAGAAAGAATCTTGGTCATGTGACCTCAAAAGCCTCCACATTCTAGAATCCCTTGGATTTATGTTCCCATCCCTTCATAGCTTCCCAAATAAAGAAAAAACTTTCTAAAGAAACATTCCTTCCTTTAGAAGTAGAAGTGGTCAGTGTATTGAATAAAGCTGTAAACAAGTTACTACCCAACTAGACTTTCAGTGTTAATGAATACAGAAGTCTTTTAGTAGCAAAAGAAACTGAAACCAACGAGGAAGGTCTTAAACTATATGTGTCTAAACAAATAGAATGATAATTATACCCCACTCTAAAATCACTCAACATCAAATTATCTCATCAGATCAAATGACCGTATCCTTTACCTGATTCTTTTACTACACAACAAAAGAAAAAAATCAGGGAAATAGTTCCTCGGGAAAACTTTAAACACTACAAATAAATGTAACTCAAAAAGTACAATAATCAACAAAGAATTTTGATATATTAACAGTATATGTCATTAAATCACTGGAAGAGATCTATATCTTCAGAGATACAGTTCAGAAGTGATTGAGGAGATTTGTAGAAAGGACCACAGTGAAGTCTTCGAGGTGAGAACTGTAATGTCTGTAAATGACTACGCACCATAAATGGTTAGTGATGTAGAAGGACACATGAGGACTGGAGTGCAACATCTGCCCTAGGAATCACAGTCAAATGCTAAAATGAAAGGAGAAGGACAGAACTATAGAAAGAAAATAAAACAATACAATATGGGACTATGACAAGACAACATAGTTTAAATTAAAAACAATGACCCAGAAGGAAATGGAATAGCTTCAAAGTGTTGGAAAGAAAATACAATCAACAGAATTCTAGCTACCTGGAATCTTAAATACAGATGAAATCTATCTCAAAATAAAAGAGATTTTTTCATATCTGGCCAATATGAAATATCAGTAATCAGATTTCTACACCTCTGTGAAACACACAAACACTGGACAAAGTATGTACTTCATAAATAAAATATATGGATAACAAGTATGTATCACAATGAGCATCAAGACATTGTGTATGAGGAAGGAAAAGGCCAAGAGTTTAAGATAAGAAGTGGTCTGAGCTTTGTGATGGCCTTTGATTACTAACGGAGTGTCCAAAAGCCAGCAAGAAGCCAGAATTCCAGGTTAAGTTCACCCTGCCTAAAAGCATGGAACACATTAAACAAAACTTATAACAAAGTATCAAGATTTACAACATTTTTAGAAAATTATATAAATATGACATGAACTATGCATGAGTGAAACTGCGTAACATATGTAACAATATTAATGAGAACTCTGTTAACTCAATTGTTGCAGGGACTGAATGAAGGGAAAATAGGCACAAAAGTTAAAATTAAAACTGGCTAACTGGTTACATAGAAAACACTCTCCAACCTTTAAATCGAAGGAAAAAAAAGCATTCAGCATAAAGTTGGTGAAATAACACTGTTATCATTTTATAAATAAACTTCAAGACAGAAGGTTGACAGAGAAAGTATGTCTGTTTTGTGTTGATAACACTTTTTTCATCAGGAAGACTTCAGGATCCTAAATTGTGGAATGACTAATGACAACTTCAATATGCATGAAACAAATATTGGCATCAATAAAATGGAAAATATGAACCTACAATCTCAATCAATAAATTTTAATGGCCTCATATTTGTAAACAGCATGATTGACTGCCTGGACAACTCACAGAGATTAACTACTAAAGACAGATACAGGATATATCCTCTTGGGTACATGTGGACACAAATCATATTTTGTGCCATTAAACATATCTAAACATATTTAAAAAACTAAAGTCATATCGAAGAAGCTCATACTGAACAATCAGAAAGTCACATAAAATTATGCAGGTTATTAAAAATAGTGAGTGAAGGAAATATAAAAGATAAATAAATGCACCCAAAACAATGGTTAAAAAAAAAAAGAACCAGATCACAAATTACAATCCCAGACAACCTAGACAACAATGAGGACCCTAAGAGAGACAGACATAGATCTACATGGGAAGTAGAAAAATAAAAGATCTCCAGAGTAAATTAGGAGCATGAGGACCTTGGGAGAGGGTTGAAGAGGAGAGGCAGGGAGGGGAGCAGAGAAAAATGTAGAGCTCAATAAAAAAAATCAGTAAAAAAGAACAAAACAATTTCATAAAACAATTATGATTTATAAACTTACTCTTATTCATTTGCTTAATAGGAGGAGAAATGTGAGAAAAAGAAGAAAGGGAAGAAAAGTAAAATGAGAGGAGAAAAATAAAAGTGAAAAAAGTGGAAAATGTAGGAGAGTAAGTACGTATGAGAGTAAGAAAATGAGTAAGTGGGGATGAAGAGAGTGAGAGAGGGAGAGACCTGGCCAAGTAACACAGAACAATTTTGTTTAGATAGCCAATAATGGGAAGATACAAATATTTATTCCAAGAAAAAGAAAATGAACTTTTCCTGGCATTAGAATAACTTAATACCATTCAGCAACAAAATATACAAATTACTTATAGATGCTTAACATGAATGAATCTCAAACTTACATTAAGTGAAAGAAACTGTGGGAAATGTACATGAAGTTCTGAAACAACAAAACTAAGTTTATATGGTAGAACCAGAAACAATTTTGTGCTTCTCAGTTACGACTTGCAATTTAACTGGAGACTTTGGTTTGTGATACACATACATTGTGGCTTTCCCTTAGGTGTCAAATAATAATTAATCCAGAGCATCAAAGCTAAAGAACAATAAAAATGCTACAAGAATTCTCTAAAATACAGCAGTCACAGAGGAGAATTAACTTTGGACAAATTCCTTGTCACCACCTTATTAAGTCCATACCAGCTGAAAATACAACCCAGTGCTATTAAGTCTCCATTCTTCCTGTAAAAAAATCAGTTTCAGCACAGTGATACATTTGTTATTATCCACAGGACAAAGGCCAGCTTTAATTTAGTTATAAATTAGATAAATAAGAGAATGTGTATATTATGCTCTTTCAAATTTCTTCCTAAAATCTTGTTCAACTATATGGAGAGCAAACTTAAAAATATGTCATTAGGCATTCCTTACACCTTGAGTTCACCTTCCCTCTGCAGAAAGTGAGTGATAATGGGTGTCAAATATACTTCATCCCTCTTAGTAAATTCCAAACACAATATGAATACTGTTAATAAGATTAAAATAGCACCTCAACACATTATCCACTTTGATAAAAATGTGCGCTTATCATGTACTAAAAGGTGCCTAAGCTGTGCGCCTCGGGTATAGTCATATCCTAAGGTTATAACTAAGGACTGAAAACATTCCTTAAAGGAATACATACTTTAAGAATACATACATACTTTAACTAGGTTAGGGCTCTCTTAATAATTTTACTGGCCAAAATATCTTGACTATAGAAAGCCAAGCCTCCAGGAAAAATAACATTCTTTTCTTCTCTTCTCCAATCCGGTGTTTTATAGAATGCAAACATAACCTGTGAAGGCATCCCAGGTGCTGCTTATAGCCTCTGCAATGGTAATCAAGGGCTCATTTCTACTTACCAATTAGTTTCCTCAATTCACATGCTACAGGCTGACAGAACTCTTAAGACAAAAGTGTGAAACAGGCAAGTATGTTATTTGTAGGCAGTTAATAGAAAATTTGTGTGAACCCTGTGTTAGTTTGAATAAAAATGTGGTGTAGGAGGGTTCTTCTGTATTTCTGTTGTTTTCATTGGTTGAATAAAGAAACTGCCTCAGCCTTTTGATATGGCAGCCCTTAGGTGGGCGGAGTAGACAGAACAGAGTTCAAGCAAGAAAGGAAGTGTGGCAGACACCATAATCCTCCAGCCCAAGATAGATGCAGGTTAGAATCTTCCGATAAGTTACCACCTCATGGTGACATACAGACTTTTATAATGGGTTAGCAAGATGTAAGAGTTAGCCAAGCAAAGGCTAATGATAATGGGCCAGGCAGTAATTTAATTAATATAATTTTCATGTGGTTATTTCAGGCATAAGCTAGCTGGCAGCCAAGAGAACAAAAGGGCCTGCACTCCTTTCAGGTGCCGGGCCCTGCTCTTCCCTGCTCTTTGGCAGGGACACAGCCTCCCCTCATACAACAAAAATGGCCTGCATAGGCTCATATTTTTCAGGGTTTGGTCCCCAGTTGGTGGAACCATTTGAGAAAGGTTAAGAGGTGTGGCCTTGTTGGTGGACATGTGTCATTGGGTGTTGGTTTTTAATGTTTCGAAAGCAACATCATTCTCAATTCGCTTTCTCTTTATTCAAGTTCTCAGCTACTGCTTCAGTACCATGCCTGCCTGCCTGATTCCATGCTTCCAGCAATGATAATCATGAATTTATCCTCTAAAACTCTAAGCCCAATAAACTCTTTATTCTATGAGGTACCTTGGTCATGGTGTCTTACAACAGCAATAGAAAGGGAACTAAGCCAATTCTTTGATAAGTTTATATTGCAGTTATAACATCTGATCATGTTTACCCTCTATTCACATCCTAAATCCTCTTAGGTCCACTAAGGAATTGATAGTAAGGCAGATGAAAGGGATAGGAAATGGGATAACTAACTTTAAAGATGTTTTAAAACACATGCAGAAATCTATTTTTTAGGCTTAGCAAGTTACTTATATTCCTATCCATATAAATATATATGCATGCACACACATATATTAGATATATACACAAACACACAGATACACACATTTGTATATGTGAGCATGGGTTTACATGTGTGTGTGCGTGCATATGTGCATATGTACCTGTGTGTGTGTGTGTGTGTGTGTTTAATTGAAGTTACCCTACATAGGGCATAATGCTTCTCCCCAAAGCCATAGTTTGTCAAATAAAAAGTCAGCGTCACATGTGGGACACCTGCACAGGTGTGTAGACCAGGAATGTTCTAAAGACCATCAAAACAACAAAAAATATTTTCATTGCTCTTGGTTAATCACCAGAATTTGATGGCAAGACTGTATTGATGAAGATACCACATAACTTGGACTCAGGCATGGAGAAATTAAATTGGAACTGAGCAGAAAGATTCTTCTAATTTTCAGAGTACAGGAAGGGGTTATGTATTCTGCTTGTGAAAAGTAATTAGCAGTCTTACTCTGTTGTTAATCCTATGAGCCACAGTAATGATTGGCCTGGCAATTTATACCTATGGTTGCAATGGTGGCATGAACACTATGGAAGTAACCAACCACTTTCTGATTAGTTTTAAAATCTGTTTCACAGGGAGAACTACATACCTGATAGTATAACTCTGGCCAATAACTCATAGCTCTGGAGATCATCGGCCCCAGTTACAAATCTACCATTATTTTGGTAAGCATCAAACTGCATGCTAAAGACATATAAATTATATGTAAAGTCTTTACATATAGATTGTTGAAGCTCTCAGTCCTCATCAGAGACATCCATTTGCACACTGGACATTCAGAAGATAACAACAAGTGAAAATGCAAAGAACAAGTGACAGTGGAGTGTCAATCACAAATGGGACTGAAAGTCAGGAAAGTGAGCTTAGCAGTCTTTTAACAACTATGCTGCTCTGCTTCTGACTGTGGATATGAGGTGACCAGCTGCCCAATTGTCTAGACATCTCTCTTCTGATGGACTGTACCCTTGAAATGCAATCCAGAACAATCCCTTTCTCTTTTAAATTGCTTTTAATTTGGTATTTCACTATAGCAACAGAAAAGAAAATTAAACAAAAATGAATGTGCCATTGTTGGCAAACAGATTAATACAGATAAAAGGGATAGATTATTGTTCAATAATATGATAAGAAAATAACACTAGGGCATTTGATGATCTCTGAGATTTCCCTTCTCATTTCACATGGAAATCTAGTAGAGCAGCCAGTTCTAGGACATGTGTCCAGGGTGATCACCTTAACAGACTCAAATCTTGAAGTCACACTTATTCTCTATCTATCATGCTTTTAGTGAATTGTTCCTTAGATGTCTCAGATACCACTCAACTTCTTTGCAGTGTGCAATTAATAAATCTTCATACTATCCACATGCTCCCAAGTTGACATATACACAGACTACAAGAGCTGTGTATACATCTTGTCTTCTGTCTGGAGCCCAAAGGATGTCATGTACTAGAAGTAGAACCCATCAGACACTTCTCACAGAGATGGAACAACAGGGAGCTCATACTAAGACAAGACTGTATAGTTTGAGTATCATCAAGGAGTCCTAGCTAGAGCAATCAGAATGGGGCTGTCCCTCTGAACCAAGAACTCTGCAAATTCCAGTTGCAATTCAGCCTAGGAGAGCTGGAAGCCTGTCCTCTAGCCATAAGAGAGGCCATCTGCTCTGAGCACAGGAAAGCTGTAGGATGGTCCTCCTGTGGTGCAGGAGACTTGTCTGTTTCTGTTAATCATGTTTTAAATAAATGCTGATTGGCCAGGTAGGAAGTATAGGAGGGTCAACCAGACAGGAAGTAGAGGCAGGGCAAGGAGAAAGTCTGGGAAGCAGGAAGCTTCCCTGGGATTCCTGCACAGATCTCGAAGGAAGCAGCATGTGTCCCTGTCCCAGCTGAGAAAAGGTACAGTGTGCCTGGCATGAATGGGAACAATGGGTTAATATAACTTATGGGAGCTAGTAAGAAGCCTGAGATAATGGGCCAATCAGTTAATAACCTAATGTAGACTCTCTGTGTGATTGTCTTTGGGGCTTGCCGGCTGCGGGGTACCGGGCAGGACAGTAACCCCAACGAGCAGGCTCCTCATGTTACACTCCTGAGAGCCCTGAATTGTTCACCCCCAACTTATAGTTATCCAAGAAGTAGGATATAAAGTCAAGGAAGGTTTTCTTATGTCTTGAGATTTAATTTTAATCTTATGTTTGGGAATTTTTAGGGCCATGTAGTTCTCTGCTTTCATTTCTTTTGTGTAAGGTGTCTGTGTCTATATATTGTTAATATATGTGTTTATATGTATACGTGTGTCCATGTGGAGATCTGAGGGAAACTTTCTAGTGTTAGCACTCTGCTTACACCATATGGATTCTGAAGATTGAGCTCAAGTCACCAGTCTTGGTGACAAGCACCTTTATTTGTTGAGGCAACCCACCAAGCCCTTTTTCTTCTTGAAAATCGTAATGTCTGTCTTAAACTTTTTCTTCCAATTGTTTTGGTAATACACAACTTGCTTTTGATTGCACAGACTCACAGCTGGAGGAAATCTGCCTCAGGATAGAACCATTCCTTGATTTAAATGAGAATTTGCACATTAGGCTTTTGAGTAGGCTTGGAACCAATTAAGGCATTTGAGGTTTGGAGATGAAATGCCTGTATTTCTGCGTTATGTCAGAAGCACATGGGTTTTCAGGGGTCAGAGACAGAACTTTACAGGTTACAGGTTCCACTGGAGAACCGTTATTGAGCGTCATTTAGTGAGAATGAAGTATGTGCATGGCGGGTCAACCGTTATGCCACAAATCTAAGCCGAAAGATAGAGCTTATGTCTGAGGTACCTGCCATCATGGACAGACTGATGCCACCCCTGCGGGAGTGACGGAGTAACCTGTGGGATGGGTTTGGTCTCCCCATCTCTCATGATCTTGCTTACTCTTCTGTCATGCTCGACGAGGCATAAAGCTCTTGGATTTCCTGTGCTTTCTAACAGCGGCCTATCTAAACAAACACAGAGTTTCCTGATTAGAACCTGTGCAGCTTGTAGTCTTCTGTTACAGCAAGAGAAAATGGTCTTAGACAGCCACACACGTGAGACTCTTGTCTTCTCAAAATGATCTTGATTTTTTTTTCTCCACAGAGAAAAGTGTGCATTCAATGTTGATTTCTATATGATGGACTCTCTGTTCAGGATCAAGACAGTGACTTCCCAGAGTGGTTTCTCTCTCTGAGACAGAGGTTGATCAATAACATGTCATACATAGTTTATTCTTTTACTAGATTGAAATGGGATACAAGGACCACATTTTCCAGATAAGTAATTTTAACTCAAACAACAAAACTTTCCTATCACAGTGCTTTTTAAATGAGTGCAAAAAGAAAACATTTTTTACCCAAATTACTCTACAATCCTAATAGGACGTAAACACTAATCTTCGTTACGTGACAGAAGTTATTTAAGCTCCTTACCTCTCAGAATAACAATGATTTGAATTTGACTTTAATGTAGGAAACAACTTCAGTGCATTTTTCATTTAGAATGAATGTGGTTTAAATGAGGTTTAATTTTAGAAAATAGTTATCAGGTACCTTCTGTTTAGAACTCCTGCTGTTTGGATGTGATTTTATTTCAGAAAATATGCAGTTACAAATTCCATTTTCCTCAGAAGGCTGTCGTGTGAGTGAGGATTTTGAGCAGAACGCTTGCTGTGACCTTCCATTCATAGACATGCTTGTTGAATGTGTTTTCAATTGGAAAATCTGACTATATTTATTTTAAAATCTAAATCCTGATTCAGTTTGTACCTTTGGATTATACAGCCATTTTGAGCCCACTCCCCACTGTTTTTGGTGGTGGAAGTCACCAAAAGTGGGAAAACAGTTGTTCGGAAGAGTTTCTTTTTTTCCTTTTTCTTTTAAAATTATCCAGGTTTTAAAAATACAGTGCCAAAAGGACAGATGGTGTACTCAATAGAGAGTGTAGTGCTTCTCTGTAAATCTGAGCACAATATCCACTGCACACCATAAACAATTCCATCTGTAAGCAATTCTAACAGTATTGAAAAAAGAAATGAAGCAAGTGAGGAAAATGTGCATTGCAGTCACTCTGAGTGCAGAGAGGGGGTCATGAAGGACAAGCAAGCATAGGAAAGGATGAAGGGTAAGAAGGAGATGTCACCTGCATAGCATCCTCCAACCAAAACAATCGAAAAGCACAAAGATTTACAGCAGAAAATCCATGCCTCTTTCAATTTGTTGTAATTCCTTCTTAATCTAGATCAGATAAGCCCCATTTCAGAAAATCTCTAGCAATCATCATATTGACACTTCATCTAGACTGAGCACTAATGAGCCAAAATTTCCTTGCAATAATTTTTGCCCGAGAGCTCACACTTTCACAGCCCATCAAAGAAAGAGTGCCAGGCACACTTTCAATCAAAAAACACTTTCCTCTTGCACAAAATTTAGTTCTCAAGTATTGGGGTTATATGTTCCTAAATATCCTTTTCCCTACTCCATTTCAGTTGTCTGCATGACTTGTGATGAAATGGAGCAGGAATAAAAATGTCTCTTTGGCTGTTATTTTGTATCTTTTTTTATCCTTTCCATAATAGAATTACTTAATTTAAGTCAGACCTTTTAGAAGCAGTCCACTGATGACAGTCATTTATATTTCTATTTAAAATAAATTATAGGAATTTACTTCAGTAGGGAAGGAGAAAATGAGGTAAAAAGGGAGAGACCAAGGTTTTCTACAAAGAAAACCACCCAGGGGCATCTGACAAAGTCCGTTTCCTGTCAGCTTCACTCACTGGCCCCTCTACAACTTCCTCCTGTCATTTTCATTTGATTGACTTTCATTTGATCATTAATGTCATACTTTTTTTTTCTCTTGTGTTGCTGATAATTTCTTCGGTGCTCAAAAGATAACTGCGTACTATTATAGATAGCTGAACCTCCCTGTAAAGATGAAGATCACCATTTCTTTGTTTAAAGGATAGAAATCTACACAGAGAGAGAGCCAGGAAGATCTGTGCATTCCACAACTGCCCTCCCAGCATCCCAGGAAAGAACATCCCATCCCATCACACACACACACATGCGTGCACACACACAGGCGCACACACACATACACAAGAGAGAGAGAGAGAGAGTCAAATTGCCAATTGTTAAAGCAACATTTCCATTGAAAGGAAATCAGTATTTTTATGTCTCCAGGTGTTTTTGGTCTCTTTTCTATTTTTTTTGGGGGGGGTCATACGATTTCAATCACAGCTACTCTGGGCATTTTGAAAGAAGAGATAATTGATTTGTTTTTTTGTTTCCCTGAGTTCAGATTACATGTAATTTAATAGGGAAGAAAATAATCATACAAGGATTATACTATACTTTACAAAATATAAATTCTACATAAACGTATTTTTGTATGCTATATGTACATGTGTGAACATATATATATATATATGTGTGTGTGTGTGTGTGTGTGTGTGTGTGTTTGATTTCATGTGTGTGTGTTTTTCTCTCTTGCTATAAACTATATCAGTAAAGATTCCTGTCAAAACATTTTAGTATTGAATTTCTCTTTATCCAGGTTTAGATGATTTAAGGAAGACTGAAACCAGATCTGTCATGTTCAAGAAATGTTCCCAAACAAACACAACCACAAATCCTTAAAAAAGGTCACAGAGATGCAAAAGCCAATATCAATAGGAGATTATGTTAGGCAGACTTCTTGTCCCTGTGACAAGGTGCCTGACAGGGATGGTTTAAGGGAGGTAAGATTTATTTCTTAATTTTGCTCATGTTTCCAGAAGTTTGAGTCCATAGTAGTTGAAGAACATGGTGGAACACAGCAGCTAACATTTACAGGAGTTAAAAAAGGGGGGAGGGAGGGATTGGGAACATAAGACATGCACTAATGTGCTCTTGTGGCTCAACCTCTTTATCCATGCCCTGCTTCAGCCCATTGGACAGTGCAAAGCAAATTCAACAAGTTTTTGCCCCATACTCTGGAAACCCTCTCACAGTCACAGCCAGTGTCATTCTTGTTGAATCTCCAAGGACCTTCTCAGTTCAAATGACAATCAAGATTAACTCCTCAAAGATGAGAGTGAAAAATGAATACTAATGCAGATTCCTCCAAGTATTTACTTTTATGATTTTCTTGTCTAGATAGTCACTCCTCTAGATGCTACTAAAATAATATATTCATCATATTTTAATAATTATCTGATTATAGAAATATGCAGGTCTATAACTAGGTACTGCGCTATGAATTTTGCCTCTATTCCTTCTTTTATAAAGGCAGTACTGAGCAGGGTACCCTGCCCCCTCTTACGGAAGCAGCGGGAGGGAGGAGGGATACTGGGGAAGCAGGAGGGCCGGAAACAAAGGGAGTAAATGTAAATTTCTCTCTTAACAATAAAAAAAAATAAAGGCAGTACTGAGTGTTTTGTATCTTCACCTAACAAATATAATTTATAATATATAAATTATATATTAAATATATTATATATATTATAATTTATATGTATATATGTATATAAATAAATTATTATATATTATAATTTATATGTATATATGTATAATATACGTATATATACATATATATGTATATGTATATAAATTATATATATATATAATTGTCTCTATCTCATTTCTGCCCCCTCTCTAAAACATACCTTGAGTAGGGATGTAACAATCTACCTCATAAAATTATTCTTACTATAATCATTGCAGGCCCAATATTCAATTCTCTTCATTCAATTGATTTTACTTAGCAGCTGTGCTTGAAACTATTTGTGTCTCAATCCCAAAATGAATGATTTCTTTATCTTTAGGAAACAACTATAGTCTGTAACTTATTCTTGCTTTCTTACATCTCAGTTTTTTTTTCTGTTCTGTTCTATCTATTCAATCTATAAACACAAGTTGGGACCATATTCAGCTTCTCGACCCAACAGATTCTGCACATTCTTTCCAGTGACTCCTGGCCTCAACTTCTATGTACCCTCTCCAACTACCAGGTCTAGCCTTGGTCTGACATCTATGGCTCCTGCCTAGTTTGTCCAGAACTTCCTGCACTAAACCAATGTCCAGGCTTCTGAAATGACACTTCCCACCTGTCTCTGAATGGCAGTCCCTCTCACACCTATATAATCTCTATATTCAACCAAATCTACCTCAAAACTAAAGGCCTCACACAGAACAGGCATCCTGCACATCAATCCAATCTCTTCTGTCCACCTGAATTTATTCCACCTAAGTAATTTCCAACCTCTAGACCCAACCTATTCTCACATCCTTTCTTCTGCTCCAACCTAGTCTGTCCATACCAGACAAAGTAGTAACAAAATATGTCTACATGTCCTGAACTTTTCTCAAAAATACTAGCAATATGAAAACTGAGTCAGTCTCTTCTCTCCAGAATCTACCAGTACTGTAGGCAGGTTTGTCCAAAAGAATTATCTAGATGTATCTGAGGCACAGAGTCTAAAAGAACAATCATAAACTTTATAGAATTCAAGGAGTTTAAAGAAGACAAAAAGAAATAGCTCAATGAAATTAAGATGAAAGAACTTGAGAATGAATGTCTGAGGGACATCCAGGAAAATACAACTACAAAGCTGATAGAAACATAATCCAGGACATGAAGACAGAATTGAATAAAGAGATGGAAAAATAGGGTTGATGGAAATGATGAAAAATATTTGATTAGGTAAATGTGAAAATGGGGGGTGGGCTCTGAATAGTGAGGTAGAAGGGATATCAATAAATAAAAATAACAGTGAGGATGTCTGAAAAGATAATTAAGTATCATATGATTAACTATCTACATAGAATACACATATCTACAATATACACAAGTGGTTGTATAAACACACACACACACACACACACACACACACTAAATGGAAATTTCCCATCTAACCTAACAATCGTTCCTCTAATAGTCAAAGACTATCTAACAAAAACTCTAACACTAGGCATTAGAAAACTTCTTTAAAGTTGTTCACCAGACTTATTCAAGGGACTCCCAAAACATCACATGCTATTGTTTTTGCCTTTTCTTCATCCCCAGAGGTAGAAAGTAAGTCTCTAGAAGACACCATGCTCTTCAGAGACGGACCAGAGCCCTTGAGCTAGAACTGACTTGAAAACTTTCGGCCTGAGTATCAGATTTTATGATACCAGAAGGCACCAAAACTTCCAAAGACAAACAACCAAAAGACGTACCTAGCTATGAACTATATGCCTATGAACTATATGCCTATGAACTATATGCCTATGAACCATAAAAATGTACCGCATAGCATGATAAAACTGAGAACACAGTAGTGAACTCATACCTTGGTACCAATAGTTCTCTAATTGAAATCAAATCCTGCTTAAAAGAGGGAAATTACACCTAGTATCAGAAATCTGACACACAATAGAGGGTTAACCAAGTCTTTGGTCTTGGAGAAGAACCAAAAACACCACTTGACTAAATCAGCGTAACACATACTTATGTCATAAATATTCTTTCTTATACTAACACAAAGTTCTCTTTGCAACAGATGGTGACTGTTACACAAAATCTCAACCAAGCAAAATGTATAGTTGTGGATTCTGCCCCAAGATTGTATTTACAATACAACCCCCATGCCTAAGGCTCATCGATCTTTGAGAAAGAGGTGGTGGGAAGGCTGTAGGAGCCATAGTTACAGGCTATGTGCTGCACAATTGTGTCTTCTAGAAATGTCAGAAGTGAAATCCATAAGTTCCTACTAACATGACTCTGAACATGAGCAGAACAGGGACAACAATAGACATACCAATAACAATAGGAGAAACCCATGATACCTCAACCCTACCCAAAAAATTATAACAACTAAGGAGTACTGAGAACAGAGGAAAGTATTCCCCAGGAAAAAGCATACTAATTGACTATCCAATACCTAACAGTAAGCCCTGAAAGCATACACATGTATGTATAGGCAGACTGAGTAGATTGAACTTACACATTTAGAAATACACACAAACACATAAAGACATAGATGTGTGCATTATATATAAACATATGACATTATGTAAATATGTGTCACACATATACATACATGTATATACTGTTATTTTCCCCCTCTTTCTAATCCATGGCCTCTTTTTAAATTAATTGCTTTCACACACACACACACATTATTTCTTCATTTTAGATGTCACCCCTGAATTACAACTCAATATATCTAATGACCTTCTTATAACTCTTCTTGAATGTATAATAAGAAGTCAGATACACATGGATGAAGCCGAGATGATTGACGATGGGCAAATGCCAGCACTTTATCCTGTACAACAGGGTTGAAGAGCAAGTAGCACCCAGTGAAAATCTATATTTTCCAGTACTCCTCCTCAACTATTGCTGAGTGTTACTTAGTAGACTAGTACTGTGTCTGTGTAATATTCATGGAAGTTATGGTTCTTCTGGAGCTGGAAGGAGGAAACCTGAGCATTTTGATGCTCTGCCAATTGGCAGAGTATCAGACTTATCCTAAAGTATCCTAAAGCCATGAGGTGATCTTCATCACAATTCATACTAAAATCTTTTTGCAGACATATAGAATTACCCAGTTTAAATATTCATATGGGATTACATATCACAAATAATAGATATTTGCTTTCCAACATGAGGTGGACCCTTACATAAGTCCAGTGTCTTTTCTGTGTACATAAACAATTGGCAAATACTTAAAATTGTGGGACATATGATGTTTGTCAAAATATCTCACAATTACATCTTAATGCCACAGCATATCCCAACCTGTTCAGCAGCACAACAGACAATGGATGAATGATTTGTGTTTGGCTGTGTTCCCAAAATAAGTTGTTTATAAGAATTGTTGGCTGGATCACGCTTTGCTGACCTCAACTTAGTCAGCTCTTGGCTCAAGCCTGTACACACAATGAAAGAAAAACAGATGGTCAGCAACTGATGATGCCTTGATTTCTAATTTCTTGCCTGAAGATGTTGCAAAGATAGCCGGGCGGTGGTGGCACATGCCTTTAATCAGGAGGCAGAGGCAAGCGGATCTCTGTGAGTTCGAGACTAGCCTGGTCTACAAGAGCTAGTTCCAGTGCAGGCTCCAAAGCCACAGAGAAACTTTGTCTCGAATCCCCCCCAAAAAAGGAAAGTTTTTTGGGCTGGTGAGATGGCTCAGTGGTGTTAAGAGCACTGACTGCTCCTCCAGAGGACCCAGGTTCAATTCCCAGCACCCACATGACAGCTCGCAGCTGTCTGTAACTCCAGCTCAAGAGAATCTGATATCGTTATACCAATGCGCATGAAATAAAGTTAAATAATTTTTTTTTTAAAAAAAAGATGTTGCAAAGCTGGTACACATTCAGAAGCAACCACACTCTGAATCTGAATCCTTAGTTGGGCTAACCATACATGATATGAGACTCTTCCTTAATGATGGATAATGGCAGAAAGCCAGAGTCCTCAGTTAGGTTGGTGGTGAGCACCAAGGGAAACAATGCAGGGGGCCACGCTATACTATCTGTAGGCTACCTAGATGGAATGCATATTCATGTTATGGGGTTTTTCACTTATGTGGGGTTTCGTGGGACATAACTCCCTCTCAAGATGGAGAGTAAGTGGCCATCGGCTAAGAAGCTCACTATGAATGCTGCTTGCTCCAGTGCCTAAGAATAGGCTCTAACAATCACAGCCTATGCTACCTTAGGTACTTTGTGCCTTAATCCAAATGTGGATCACAATAACCTTTCCTGTATCAGGTCAAATTCAGGGTTGAATTATATAGTACATAGAAAAGTAGTGTAATGATACTTGTCACAAGAAAAGGGTCTGGCCAACAGATACTGCCGCTTTCCCCGTCATAGCCCATGACTTAGTCCTTAACATAGACACTTAGGTTATAAAACTCTATGAGCTCTTTCACTTCCTCTCATTTGCCAAGCATGGTAACAGCACCAATTCTCTCTTTTATTCAGTGTTAAATTGCCCAATATTTCCTAAAATCCTCACATAAATATATCCTCAATAAATATTTATGAGGGAAAAATGAAGCAAGAGAATTTAGTAGTTTCAAAGTTTTGTGTTAAATTGATGTTGATATGAAAATGCTATCGGACAATAGACTAAGGGCAGAAGTTTCCTTTCAAATGGACCAGTAGTTATATTTTTGGCCCATTCACTTACCCACTCTCCTTGTTTGACAGCATAATGGATACTCAATGAAGGACAATTTAGAGCAAATATCAAGACTATAGGTAAAGATAGCTTTAGTTTCCTTTGTCTTAAGATCAGGTATAGATGCAAGAGCCCACATCTGAGAACGGGATTCAAAGAGCAGTTGTATTGATCTTTGCCTCCTGTTTTACCCTTGTATCTTAATGAACATCAGGAGCAACACACAAAAACAGGTGCAGTAGTGTGGATGCCCCCTAGCCCTCCCCAGTCAGGATGATAGGTGCAGAGCCTAAGAAATTAGTTAAATTGAACTAAACATTCTCCTACTTTAAACCCTAAGTCATGAGCCCTGTTACAAGTAAGTGAACTTTAAACAATTTATTTGACAATCTCTGTCTGCCTTAGTAAAGTTCCAAGGGGAAAAGAATAGAATGATACTCATTTATAATGTTTGTTATTCTTATTCTAGAAAGCCCTGTCTCTTTTTTTTGCACATACAAAAACCTGTCTAGTGTTAGCCCTCCTTTTTACCCTCCGCCAATGCAAGGACCTGTAGTCAATCTGTCACCTGAAGACACCCTGTTTTCCCCTTCATGCTACATTTGCAGTGCCCTCATCCAGACATTGTTTTTCAAGAGTAGTTTGTCTTCTTTTTATCATTGCATAGCTATGAGTTTATTTTGTGTTGCCTACCTCCCTGGAACATACATTCCACAGGGCAGCAATGTTCGTAACTGATGACATACCTTGAGTGCTGGCAACACGGTCTCACAGGCACTGTGTCTGAATAAGTATTTACTGAATATCTTTCCATTAACACACAGCTGTTCTGTTCATTTTTCATTTCATTCATTGTTTTTGTTTTTGTGCTCTCTAAATGTATTTTGCTTATTTCCTTCCAAAATTAGACCATTAAGTTGAGAAATGGCATATCTCTTCTCTACATGCCCCAATGCAAAACAATTAAGAGCCATATTACCCAAGTCTGAGAACCCCAGGAAACGTTTGAATGCCTGAGTAAATGGATAAATGAATAAACAGCACTTCACAGACCTGCAGTCTTCGCAACTGCAGCGACTCTAAATGCATGAGCTTTGTCCTTGTTTTTTGTTTTTGTCTTTAAAATATGATGGGTGTAAATTTGCATTAGCATGTGTTCTAATATTTTGTTTGAAGAAATAATAACCTTTAGCTGACAAAAGCTAAAATTTAGCTTCAAACGCTCTAATAAATCGTTAATGTAAGTGAGAGTTTTCCACACACCCTGAGGCATCAACATTGCTGGGCGAAACTGAAGGTTTAAGAGAAAGAAATTATTACCACAGAAAGTGGTGTTTCAAACTGCTTGTTTCTTCCCCCAGCCTTTTTTATAGACTTTATATGAGCACTGCATCCACAACACCCTAGCCCTCCCTTCCAAACTCAAACTCAGAGTTGGCACATTATGCTCAACTTTGTGAGGGTGTGACTGTTTTTTTTTTTTTTTAGTCTCAGTGACAGAGAGATCAAAGGGAAGTTGAACTATCACTAGGAGACTGGAGTGAAGGAGGATTGGAAACCTTCTGATCTGCACAGAGGTTGCTTTCAAGGAAAATATTCACATCAAGATGTTTCATTGTAAAAAGAAGAACCTTATTTTCCTGATTCAGAAATACAGCTAATATATTATACAAGTGGGTTGGAAGGGTATACATCTGACTCATAAACACGTATAAAATCAAAGATTTTATATTTATATAATTAATCCTACCCTGAAATACATATTGAATCAAACCCTACATATAAACTATTTTTGCATTTACTTAGTTAGTCCTACCCTAGAATACATATTTCATATTTTGTCAAACCCTATGTATAAGCCATTACAGTAGCTTTAGATTCACAATAGTCTTAGACTATTATAGCCAAGTAGAGAGATGGCAACTTTAACATAAATTGACAATATTAAATTCACAAATAACAGAGAGTTAATTCTGAGAGTTAACAATCCACTGAAATTCACTTACAGACATTTGACATTTTTACCATACAACTGCTGAAAGTGTTTTAGACAATCCATTTTGAAACTGTGGAATCAAATGAAGTCCACATTCCAAAAAGTATTAACAATATTTCCTTACAATACAATATTTATCTATATTAGAAAATTAATGACATTTCCCCAAACTGGCCACCTCCACCGTTACACTCATTGTATTTAGACTTTAGCTTCATCTGTGAATTAAGCCATTCATTGAGTCAGAGCCCCTGTGATTCAGTCTTCTGTTGAGGTATCTTCAGAGACAAGCCCTGGGTAGCCTCTGTCTTCAGCCTTTTTCAGTTCAATCAAGTGACAATGAAACTATCCACCATAATTCAGTCTTCCCTGCTGTCTCTTGATCTCTTCATCTGACAGCTCGGTTCTACTTTCCCTCCTTTATCTTCTGTTACAGGTTTATAATTTTTTATCAAAGCGTTGGTTTATTTGTTCCTTTCAAATGCAACCTCCATGTTTAAGATCGGGAGAGTAATATTTCATTGACTATAATTATTTAGCACCTACCATCAATCTCTATGAGTACATTTTGTCTGAATCTATTATTATTATAGACTGTTGAAAATGGGGCTTAAAATGTAATTAGTTATATGTTTAAAGTTACACACATGTCAAAATGACAAAGATCATTTTCTTACGAACACAGAAAACACCTACTAAACATTTATACATTTCTTCAATAGAGATGATTCTTGCCCTTCATTTAATGGTAGTATCTACAAATTAGTAGGCTGTTACGTGAATTGATGAAGTGAGATTTTTTTTTTTTTTACTGAATAAAATATGTGAATCTTTCTAACAGGAGATGACAGTACAAAGCAAGATGAAACCTTTAAGAAAGGAATCATGGCTCAGTGATCCTCCACTGTAGTACACACTTGCACACACACACACAGACACACACACAGACACACTCACACACACACACAGACACACACACACACACACACACACTCACTCACACACACATAAGCACAGAGCAATATAGGGTTTCAAAACACTAGCAAGCAGTGCTCTATTGTGTTGATACCTGAAATTTTACCTCAGACTCAGAACTTTATCTTTGTTCCATCCTTTATGACATTGCCCCCTGGCTATTCTGAGCACCAATGTAATTGTTCACAGTAGCTGTGGTTATAGGGAAGAATCCAAGAGAAACCTGCATTTTTTTTTCTGGTCCCTCTTAAGCTGTCTTTATTTTCTAATCCCTACAGATGTTTATACAATGGGTTTGAATAATTCCCACTTACTTCTGGTTTCTGGTGGGAAGACAAGGGCACACTTAAAAGTTTATACATACACTGAATAACCAGGGTTTCTCCCTGCCCCTGTTTTTGCCTTACTAAGAAACTGGGCAAGTCACAACATCTCTGTGTCTGGGATCTCTCAGGGTAATGTGCTATCAATAATAACCTCCCTTTCAGGAACTGTGAGTTCAGTGACATCAGATCGGTTAGATAAACAAGACAGCACATGATAGAAGGCAGTTGATACTGTTTGCGAGATACTAAATATATAGTTATGTTAGATCATTAATTTCAGTTATCTGGACTAACGCAATTAAATAAAGCCTGAAAAAATGTTTGTAAGGCCATGAAATTTCAGTGTAGATAAATACAATGATGCAAGAGCAGAAAACGTGGGCCGTAACTACGCACGTGGAAGTGGTTGTCTTCCTTAAGTGGCTGTTTCTTTACAAGATCATCCTATTCATTCCAACCCAGTGACAAAACCTGAAGTTCCTCCAATCTTTCCCATGTGATTTCCTTAAATACTGTGCCTCTGTCATCTGTATATAAGCTCCTTCTTTCTGTCCTCAGTTTTGTTTTGTTTTTTTTTTTCCTGGAGGAACTAGATTGTCCCTTCATATAAACAGAAGCATACAGTCAATGAATTTGTTTCCTAGGTCAAAATTCACTGGGAATTTGTGGAAAATTTCATTTTCCTTCCCAGCACTCTTCCACAACCTATGGTGAAAGTTAGACAGAGGAGGAAATGTATTGGAAATTTTATCAGCTGCAAACAGAAGGTTTACCACACTGCATATTTATGATTCAGTTATTTTTAACATTCCTGCTGCACCTTATCAATTTAGTTGATGATTAGTTCAAGTGAGAATGTGGTGTATTTAATTTTGAGAACAACAAAATAATTTAGCATAGGATACAATCACGAAATTAAACAGTATTTGCAGACCTCATCTCACATAATACAAATATTTCTTTCTGATATTTCTGCAACGTTGTTTAAGTTGCTTAATATTACATTTTAAGTTCACCCATTTTTTTCTACATGAAGAACCAATAATATATGTATATATGTATGTATGTATAAAAACAAATATATGTAAGGCTAAATATAAATGAATGAGAACACTGAATTCAGGCAATAGACACAAGTTATGGCAGAAAATATAAGATTATTTATTTTTCTAGTTCAAAATCTGTCATGGATTGTTTTATTTTGTTTTGATGGTGGATAATTGCATAAAACATTTGATAATGAAATTTAGAATTTAATCTGAGGTTTCATACCTTTACTTCTAAATCCAATTCTCACTGTAAGGAAGTTCATGAAGTAGTACAAACTTTAGGTCTGTTTAATGTGATGTGAGATGCCTTTATTTATTTGCAAGTATTTTATAATACAGTTTATTTTAAAAATAATGAATTCTTTTGGAACTTATGATTTTATTTTCCACCATTTGGTAGAACTAATGTTTTAAAATGTTCAGAATTTATAAATAATAACACGGAAATCAACCTATGAAATTCCTTGGTGGGTGGCAGAAAATTGAGACAGGATCATCGGGATGGCTTAGAACTCACTAGGTAGCTCAGATTGAGTCCAATTTCACAGTAATCCTCTGTCTCTCGAGTGATAGAATTTCATATACATACCTCCAAACTCAGTATTTATTTATTTATTGTTTTATCAATTAATTAATTAATCTTTACATCCCAAACCCACTTCCCCCTTCCCTCTTCTCCTCCCACTGATGTGGGAGTGGTCTTCTGTATTTTGTATTACTCTCATTGGTTGAATAAAGACTCTGTCTGGCTTGTAAGATAAGTCAGCCCTTAGGTGGGCAGAGTAGACAGAAGTTCTGGGAAGAGAGAAGGAAGTGGGCCAGTCACCATGAGGCTCCTGCCACAGATGAAAGTACCGTAG
>JAQHUG010000308.1:1023723-1035654 GCA_028555095.1 Dicrostonyx torquatus
TATTATACTTGAAGATAAATGAATGAAGCTAGAAATTAGTCAGACTGTGAAAGGTAACTCAGATGCAAAGAGAAATATATTGCATGTGTTCTTTTATATGTGATACTTACTGTTTTAATATTTATTGTCCTTTCATTGGAAATAGGTGGTGTTTTTACATAATATACTCTGGTTGTTGTTTCTACTCCCTCTACTGTTAGGTCCTCCATACATGCTTTCCAATACAGATCCATACCATTTATGTTTCTCATTAGAAAACAAATAGACACCCAAGGAATAATGAGAATGATAATATAAAATAAATTAGAACAAAAATAAATGGTTCAGAATCAGACAAAACAAATTCAAAGGAAAGAAGCACAATAAATATATTTAGACACAGATACACACATGTGCTGCTGCAGACAAAGACGTCTCATTAAAAACACAAAAAGCAGCCATAAGATACACCCAAAGAGTCTGTGAGGAAAAGAGGATCCCAGACTCAACATTATGAAAGAAACAAAAATACAAGATGCCTTTTACTTTGTTTCATGTTGCCGTCCTGATCAAGTCCTACTCATGTGGACAGCGTCTCTGAGTTCTTATGTGTGTTGGTCCAACTGTGTTTAGAAAGCCTAATTTCCTTGTGCTCCATCTTCTCTGGCTCTTACATTTTTATACCTCTTTTTCCACAGTGACCCCTTATGCCTTTTAATCCTCCATTTACTAATAAACACATCTTGTTCTTTACATTGCTCCTGTATTGAACTTTGAGCTCATTTTTGCTTTTTTCTATTCCTCTTTTTCCACTTTATACAACATTAGCAATCCTATTATTTTGCCTCTAATATATTCAGAATTCACTTCAATTCAGTCCTTTAAGATGCCCAATGATATCTACAAATTCAGTATAATTTATCAGTTAACTTACAGAAATAATTATCTACTTAACTGATCTCTGAATACACAGAAACAAAAACCTAAACATGCGTTAATCAACCTGATATTGCGTGCACATGCGTGTGTGTGTGTGTGTGTGTGTGTGTGTGCATGTGTGTGTAAGGTAGAATATATATATATGGAGAGAGAGAGAAGATTAAAAGGCGTAAGGGATCACTGTGGAAAAGGAGGTAAAAAAAAAATGTAAGAGCCAGAGAGGATGGAGCATAAAGAAATAAGGCTTTCTAAACACAGTTGGACCAACACACATAAGAACTCACAGACTGTCCACATGCGTAGGACTTGATCAGGAACGCAACATAAAAAAAGTAAAAGATAACTTGTTATATCAGTTCTCCAGTGTTCTATGTAGTTTGACTTCCCAAGTGCCATCTGACTCTTCCTCCTAGTCATATCTTATTTCTTACCATGTTGATTTTTAACTTCTTAGTGTGAGAATTATTTTCTTTCATTTGAGTGTGCTATTCTGTGCAAACCATTTACTTTTACGTTAGTAAGAAACCATTATAACTATCAAGAACCATAAGTACATTCTACTTTACAAGATTATGAACTTAAAAACATAAGCACCTTATGTGAAAACAGCATAGTGATATCATTATTTTGTAGAATAAGTATACTCTATTAAATGTTTACTAAGATTATGACTTTGGATACAAGAGAACTGTCATTTCACACATTTTTTCCTTTAAAAATGAAGTTAGGTACAGTGATCTACAGTAGTGTTGTGTTCCTATGCTTTAAGAATATGAAGCCTTTAAAAAAAAAAAAAAAAGGGAAACAAAATACAGAGTATTAGAGGTACGCAGTAGTCACTAAATTCTACAGATCTTGAATAAAGTAAATTAGATGTCATTCCAAGGCTCAATCTCTTGTCAACAGTTAGGCATACCAGGAATGTGAGTTAAAAACCTGGCAGTTCTGTCACTGAGACTATACGTGTGATTCAGGGACAGCGCACAGAAATCAACCATGTGTGAGATAGGTCTTCTCACACATTCATCACAGCTTCCTTTCTGACATATCACACACAATTCAATCCAATGTTGAAGAAGTCCCTTCTTAATCCAGGGCACTAAAGGATTCATGATGACATCCAGGATAGTGAAAAGCACTTCAGAAAGAATAGAGAAAATAATTTGTTCACACAGTGATTTGAAGAATAGTGATACCGATTCCCAACATGACAGTAGGTATGTATGGCAATAGAACTACTATTTTTTTGAAATGGGATTTTCTTCTGAACCATAAATTTTCCTAAAATTCTCAATCTAGCCCAGATTAGCCTTAACTTCATAATCCTTTGCCTGAGCATCTCAAGTGCTGGGGTACAGGACTGTACCACCATGCATGGCTATATGGACATAACATTTAATGCTCAAAGCAAGTTAGCAAAAGTGAATATATGTAGTAAGAGGAGCAGGCTGTGTTCCCAGCACCTGAGAGGAGCAGGGGCCTTTAGTCCCGCCCGGCTCCTGGCTGCTGGGCTAGCTAACATTTGAAATAAACACACGGATATTGGATTAATTAAATTATTGCCTGGCCCATTAGTTTTAACCTCTTATACATATTAGTTTAACCCAAATATAGTAATCTGTGTATCACCACGTGGTCGTGGCTTACTGGGAAGATTCTAACCAAAGTCCATCTTGGGCTGGAGAAACATGGTGTCTGCTCCCATGCCTTCTCTCTCAGAGCCTTCCATTCTGTCTACTCTGCCCACCTAAGCTACCCTCTCAAAAGGCCAAGGCAGTCTCTTTATTCAACCAATGAAAACAACCCAAATACATAAGGACCCTCCTACATCAAATATATAATTGAAAGATTTAAATATAAGCTTATATTCAAGTAAGAATTAAAAGTGAGCATGGATGATTAGTTGATCTTACATCAACGTCCTTATTCCGTAAACTACATCAATTTTGCTCTCAGGAAGGTACACCGTAGCACAATAATGATTAGGAAACATATTAAGTGTAAAGAAAATATTTTACTGACAGTATTAGTGTTAACTGACACATGTGCATCTTCAACATAAATTTTAAGGCAGCATAAATTTCGAAATAACTATAGATTTTATGATGAAATTATTTTTCTGTGCATATTAAATAAGGCTAAAAATCTTGATTAGTTAGATTTCACAATACAAATTACTATCTACAAGTGGTCTTACATACTCAAGAGTATGCACAAAGTCACATAATAGCTTACATATCTTTCTTTCTATTTTACTATGATATTCTCATGTCTGTGAAACTTGGTAACTATGGCATAATGAAGCAAAGCATGAAAACAAAAAGATCTTATGCATTTTTATTGGTAATATGTAAAAAGAAAATCAACCATTTCTGTTCCATTCTTCCAGCTGACCTTTTAAATTCATATTCAGGATTACACTAGAAAGCTGATTATAGAAAACCTTTTTAAATGTCAAGGGAACACAAAGCCATGCCTTGGGTGCAAAAATCCAAATGAAATATACTGCAATAACTTCTATAGAGAGGATGAGAGCAAACAAAGTTTTTGAGTCACAAAGAACGAGTAATGGGTTCTTCCCACAAAAGGAAAATGTTCAGTTGGTACCGGAAAGACCTAAGAGAGAAGATGTAATTAGGACCATGTCTTGAAGGATAGCTGAAATCCACTGGGTTGAGAGGAGGGAAATAAAATTTCAGAAGGAATAAACAACAGAACAGAAGCCCAGAGGAATCAAAAAGCATGGCTTGTTTATTTCACCTGTGCAAAAGACTGCTTACACTGGAAAAAGAATACAGGTTCATTCTGAGTAAGAGATAAGTAACCATGGCCTGAGAACATGGACCTTAATAAGGTGTCTCATCATAGAAATTGTCTGATGAATGTTTTTGTGGTTACAAGTTCAAATAAATGAATAAATCCAGTATTAACAACATGCGTGATAGAGATAGGGGTAGAGCAGTTATAACAAAGACGGAAAAGCATTACCACACTTTTTAGGTCTTATCTGAAAATGCTTATTTTGAGTTGGTGAAAACTAGTAGTCTGATAGGTTAACTCACTCAATCTTTCTAATGCTGTGACCCTTTAATACAGTTCCTTGTATGGTGGTGACTCCCAACCATAAAATTATTTTCACTGCTAATTCATAACACTAATTTTGCTGCTTTTATGTATCATAGTATTAATATATTTGGAGATAGAGATTTACCAAGGGATCATGATACATAGGTTGAGAAAAACTGTTCTAAAGGTTTTTGGTTGGTAACTGAAAGAAAAATATGCTAGATATAAAATTATATACAGTGGATATCTAGTAAGATGACACAAGAAACCAAGATAACTTGGGTGGTCTGGATCTATAACATCCCAACTTTGTCATGATGTGTGGGCTTATATAACTTTGCACATATTATGTAACTGTTAAAATTCCTTGGGTTCTACAATCAAACTCTCTAGGTGTGATCTTAAAGAAAAACCTTACACAACATTCTAAAGGAAATACTGAAAATCTCCATATATTCATTAAATGTAGGAGTACATTAAATACTTAAATGAGAAGCAATAAAGGTTGTATGAACAAATTATTTTGAATTCATATTTCACTAAATTAAACATTTGTGTCACTAAGCATAATCCTCAGTTAAATAGAAAGAACCAACAAGTATTTGGAAAAGGAATGAAACAAATCCATGGCAAGGTACATTTCTGAAGTAGGGAAAAAAACTGGGAATTAAAGACAATAGTCTGAAAAACAATGAGAACAATAAGGAATTTTCTCATTTGGACAACTGAAGATGCCACTGACACAAAATGCCAGTAATTATATTCGTGACACTCATGGTGCACATCTTGCCAAAGCTGAATTAAATCTATATGCAAAAAGTCTTAAACAAACACGAGTAAACATCTGGAACATTGTTGGGAGAAATTTAGAAAACCAAAAGATGGGAGAAAGTATTGCTGAAGCATTGTGATACCTGTCTGTGCACCTGTATGCACATGTAGTCCTCCATTCTTTGTGATAAGAAACAAGAAGAGAACAGGCCTGAGTCTAGTGATGAAGACATGGGTGAAACTTAATATATTTGAACCACAGAATATTTAATAAATATCAGTCATAGCTATTATTTTATAGGTGGATAGTTTAATCATGACAGCATGTAAGACTTTTCCAGAGAAATAATACAGAGGAAGAAAACAAAATAAAAAAAAGAAATTCAAATAGTTCAGAGTAGAGAAATCTAACACTTCCAGAGAAACAGGGACAAACACAGTAGACAATAATAAGGTTGACTCCTACAGAGAAAAGCACACTGAGAGTTCAGGCTTGTCTAAAACTACAAAAAAAAAAACAAAAAAGAAATAGTCCATGCATTCTGAAAATATTTTAGTTCTTTCAGTAATAACTAGAGACTGCTGTATTCCAAGTCTACCAAAAAATGTAATGTTATAATCAAATGCAGATAACCCTGTTGCAGAATTTAATAGATGTGTCCATGCTGCAGCAGTCAGGAGAGCCCATACAGAGCAGAGAACAGAAAGAGGTCTGTAACAATCATTCTGAGAAGAAGGAGGAATGGGAAAAAAAAACAAGAAAACATAAGAAAGAGAACAACAGCTAGGATCCATTTGATTTTAAAGAAGCAATCTCTCTGCATTTCCTCCTTTCAATATGTGTATCAGAAGAAACAGAAAAGTGGGCAAAATCAGTTATGTAGAGAAAGGAGAAAATAAAAGGCAGACTTTTGGGAGTACCCTAGTTCATGGAATGCTTGATATTGAGCCATCACTCAAGGCAGCGCAGATATTGATGCCCTTGTCAAAGAAGAGCCCTGATTTTTGACACTTTTCAAGATGTAGCATTAAGTAGAAAGAATCTAGTTTCAATTGAGCCTTATCAAATTTATTAACCAAATTTGATTCTGCTGAGACTCAAATGCTCATTTTTCAAAACAACCTTTCAGAAATGTTATGGATGTTTCGATCAAGTTTCCAATGAAGTGAACAACTTTATTGCCTTGATAAATGTGGTCTGTACAATAATGTAATAACTTATGTTGAATATGCACCATAATAATACGGAAAATCCTAAAATAATGATGCAGAACCATCTTACCATATAATCACTGAAATAATATGGTAATTTGTATATAGGTAATAAATTACAAAGAAGAAATCTTCTAATAAATTATTACTTCTTGACTGTCAATTTCTATACCTTCACTTTCTCACACAGATTTCAACTACGGATAGCCAGAGAAATATTGTCAAGGTATTCATGTGTCATTCATTATAAATTATCATTGATAGATATTATACACATACCCATCATAATAAATAAATATTAATGTAATAGTGCATCCAATGATGTTTAATGCCAGTAAAAGTAAACCAAACACTAAACACTAATTTTAACATAATTTATATTATTAATGTCCCAATGATCTAAAAAGTAATATTCAATGGCATTTTGTAGATATTAAAATTTTGAGTTTGTAGTTTAGAAATCTGTCTTTCATTTTATGTATAATGATCTGAAATATATTGGAGGTAATTAATGTGAAAATCAGAAAAGTTATTTTAGTACGAAAACAAATTTTCTTACATAATTGAAATAATGCTAATGAAACAAAACCTTTTCTGACATAAATTTACTGTAAAATTATTATTAGATATGGAAAATGAGGGCAAATTATAAAAATTAAATATGTTTCCACTTAAGTATCATTCTAGAAAAATGTTTTAAGAGCAAAACTTGCTATGACAAAGCTCAATCCATAAAATTGGTGTATTTAAAATTATAATGTGATGTTCACCAAGTTCTCAACACCTGTATTTATTTCATAAAACATTATTTTACAGCAATTGTCAGACATGACTATAAATGATCATTAGCATCTTACAGCCAAGACCTCCCCCCAAAATTACTTATCATTTTGTATGCATTTTTCTTATTACTTGTCTCCCTGAATACATTAAAATTTTCCAGAAAAGCTATACATTTTAATGTGAAAATGAAACAACAATAAAAGACTATAATTATATATATATTAAATAATTATCACAATCTTGAATATATATATGTTTGGTTTTTTTTTTTTTTTTTGGTTTTTCAAGACAGGGTTTCTCTGTGGCTTTGGAGCCTGTGCTGGAACTAGCTCTTGTAGACCAGGCTGGTCTCAAACTCACAAAGATCTGCCTGCCTCTGCCTCCTGAGTGCTGGGATTAAAGGCGTGTGCCATCACCGCCCGGCTTATTGAAACTATATTAAAAAGTCTTTTAATAAGTTTGTAATATAAGGCTTTCCTCAATGTAATTTGTACAGATTCAATAATTACTGAAAAGAGCATACAAATAAACGGTCCTGAAACAAAGGGTAACAGCAAGTTTTTGAAAAGACATACTTAATATCCAAGAAAAAGTAATTAACAATTGATATTATCAAAAGTATATAAAAATTAGATGTAAATCCTAAAATATTTGCATTTTAACTTGATCAAGAAATATAACAAATATTTCTATTGTATACTTGGACAGTTTAATATCACAATATATAACCAAGAATTCATCTTTATGCCTTCCAAATCTAATAAATAATTTCACAAATTTCAGGCAACAACAAATAGGCAACAGTGTCCAACGTCTGTCTTAGCAATAAATTCGCACACTGAGCCTCTCATCTAAAAGTCATTTCTGAAAACTCTCCTGAAATCCTATGCTCTCTGCTCTGGCCATGTTCCTGCCGATGGAGGGCAACATCTGTCCTGTTGCTTGAGCTTTGTAAATAACATTCATTACCCTCATCTTTCTACAGGTGCTTCTCTGAGACTGCAACAGAGCTGGTCCTCATGAGAAAGACAATGGGCCCCAAGGCAGAACATGTTGGCTTTCTGGTTCTGTAGAGAAAAGTTAAATTGGAAAACTGTTATCGAAAATGCAAAGTGTCTAATAAGTAACACACACCAATAAACGTGGCACGATTATAGACAGTCTTTTGTCTTATGTCATTTGCTTTCAGAAATGAAGACATGAAATAAAGATAGTAGACCATCACTTAAGTCTTGACTTAGATACAGAAAGCGCAGGAGCTCTGCTCAAGGAAAACTGCTATCAAATGGCAGAGCCCGAGCTATAAATGATGCCTTCATTCCTGCTGGACCAACCTCCTCTTACAGGGGAAAGGCAGCCAAATTTCAACCATACTAACTCGTAATGATTAATACAGATGAAGACACAGTATAAAATTGTAATCCATTATGCAATTTCTTGATGATCTTTGCTAGTAGGTTTCTTAGGAGTCTTTTCCTTATAATTTTATTATTATATTGTATAGTGTATTAACATACGCACTGCAGTAGATAAGTGATTTTGATTTATTTGGTTGGTTGGTTAATTGAAAATAAAACTTCTCTTATACAATACATCCTGACCACAGTTTTTGCTCCCTCAACTCCTCCCAGCTCCCTCCCCTCTTTCCTCTCCTCCATGCACTGTTGCCCCACTTTCTTTCTAGAAAAGAGCAAGCCTTTGAGAGACAGAGGCCAAACAGGACAAAAATGTGATAAAGTAAGACAAGGCAAAAGTCCTCATATCAAAGCTGGACAAGACAATCCCATTAGAGGAAAAGAGTCCCAAGAGCAGGCAAAAGAGTTGGAGACACGCCCATTCCCACTTTTAGGAATCTCACAAAACACCAGGCTAATAGTCATAACATCTAAACAGAGGACCTGATACAGATCCATGCAGACCCCATGTTTACATGACACTGCAGGGTCTGTGAGCCCATATGAACCATGTTTAGTTGATTGGGTAGACCATGTTCTTATGCTGTCCTCCATCCTGCCTGATTCCTACAATCTGTCCTCCCCCTCTTCCTTGGTGTTCTCAGATCTCTAAGGAGAGGGAAATGATGGAAACCTCCAATTTAGACTCCACATCCACAGTGTCTTGCTGTGGTCTCTGCAATCACTCCTATCTGCTGAAATCTGACGAGGACTGGACAAGGTACTAATCTATGGGTATAGTAGTATATCATTAGGAATCAATTCATTGATTTTTCTTTTCCTTTCTTTTTGCCTTTCTATGTAATCATTTTTAGTATTTTGCTTATGACATATACTCTCCTAAGAAAAATTGTATTGTATGATTTAATTGTATCATTCTTGTTGTTTACTTGTTATGTTGTTCACATCATGCATCTCCATTCCATTTATTTCCATGCCCTTTGTGTTAGGAATATTTCCTAACAGGAGCTCTCAGCCAACGCAAAATTCCCAATCAAGCCAAATCAAAACAAGCCAAATTAAGAGATATCCAGTTTTAATGGAAGTTCTGCACTCTCAGGTGGCCCCGAGGGGGATCCGGGGAAGCGGCACAAACACAGCCACTGGAAGGAAGAAAAAGAGACCACATGTTCCTCTTTTGGGAGTTCAGTTAAGTATTCTGTGGGAGTGGTCCTGGACCTCCCCCCATGGAAGAGGTCACCTGGCCTGCTGGGATTTGGAGTTCAGAGTGCTAACTCTCAGAGTCAGGGTGCTAGGATAGATGTGAGGGGCTGGGGGCCTATGCTCCCAATTTAACACTTTGTATCCACCCTCTATCCTTGCAACCTCCCCTACAAAGTAAATAAAAAAAATTAAGAAAAAAAGAGAAAAATCTCATCATGGAAGATGTAGTGTGACACAGTGGTTTATGCAATAATCCCTTTCATGCTTAGCCTATGGGATAACATTTCTGTACTCTATGAATATGTGTTGCTCTCATTGATTGACAATAAAAGCTGCCTTGACCTATTGCAAGGCAGAATATAGCTAGACAAGAAAGCCAAATTGAATACAGGGAGAGAGAAATGAGCAGCCACACAAGACGCCAGATGCCAGGAGACCAGTAAAAGCCACAGTCATGTGACAATACATAGATTAGTAGAAATGGTTAATTTAAATGTAAGAGCTAGTTAGTAATAAGCCTGAACTATAAGTCAAGCGGTTTGTAATTAATATTAAGCCTCTTCGTGATTATTTAGAATCAGCTACAAGTTGGCGTAGAACAGAGAAACCTCTGTTTACATATGGCAGCTCAGGTGGGCTAGGAATTTCCATAGAAGATCTGAAAAGTCTTTAAAAAATGATTCTAAACACATAAAAACCCAGTCAAGCATAACTGTCTCTTCTCTGGAAGGCTCTGTTTCCTAGTGACAAGCAGAGAGCATGATTCCTTTAAAAAGCAAATTATTAATTTATGCTGGCACTTATGGCTTCGTTGGGAGGTCCTCCTACAGAGCACTTGAATGTGGTTTGTGAACTGTGGGCTACATGCTACTTGTTGACAGCATGGATGCAACAGCTTCACAGAGTTGAGGTGCAAAGCATGTCTTTTGCTGGTACCTCCCTTATGAAGTTAGGCTCTCAAGAAACTGAGTGGGACAGAGCTATTTGCCAAAGCCACCACTTTGATCTTAGCCATTTCGCTTAGCATTTTAAATACTCATGTGTTCAAAAAAAGATGGAGATATGCAGTAAGAACAGATTCAGACAATAAAATCCCTCTAAATTGCTTACAGTGTGTTTAAAAATATACATAAACTTGGCCAAAAAAAGAGAAGGTACAGACAATCATAATAAAGAAATATATGTTTCAAAACAATAAAGTAATTTAAAAGGATCTCTATTATTTTTGCCTGCTAAGAGACTATGATAGATTAAAACAAACTATACATTTTAAAATTATCTTAATTTCAAAATTTAAGTCAAAAGATATGTTACTTTGGGAAAGAAGTTCTGCTTTTATTTCCACAGGAAATTAAAGACCCCTCATGAGAGATTCTTTCTGGATTAAGAAAAATCAGGTTTGATTAAGGAAGGCCTCCTAAAAAAATTTCCAATGTCAGTGGATGGCCCAGATGATCCAATGTTTCAGAGTGAGTGACTCTGTTATATAATTCTGTATCTAGAACAGCTGCAAGACTGTTGACTGAGATGATCCAGTCTCACAGAATTCTCCAGGTAAGACTTGGCCATAATTCTGAATTTTCTCAGGGTTCTGCTAAGAATTCCAGTGCCCACAATCAATAGGAAACAGACTAGAGAACTATGTCTACATTCCCCCCAAAATGAATCATGGATATTTTTCTTTGTTAAGAGGGATAGTTACAAATTGTTATTGGTTTTAAGAAAATGAGCTAAGCAAAGAAGTTAAATTCAGAGATGTCTTTCTATAAGTAGAAAGGGGAATAGTATATAGAAATGCTGACAGGGGGAGTTAGATTATTGAATCTACTTTATTCTAAAACAATCAGTTAATCCCCAAATATTTTACATTGATATGGATTCTAGTGTATTGATACAAATTTAAAGTTAATTTTGTATAATACATACATATTTCTACTCTTGTTTAAAGTATTCTGTTTATGTAGCTCATATTAAAATGCAATGTATAATTAAGAAATAGAGACTAATAGTCATCTATAACAGCAAACAGTTATCTTACGTATGTTTTCAAGGTCATACACGGATATATTTAAATATATGGTCTTAAAACACTTCAAAGTTCTAAAGAAGATGGCATATACTATGTCTAATAACCTAGGGCTTTTCATGACAGTGGGACATCTCTGCTCCTGGCAGCATCAATCTACTTCAGAGAAGATAATGGGCACCAAAGAAATTCCATATACATATAGAGTTTGCTTCCCTTATGGCAAAAGTTAGTTATGTGGGCAAAGAAACTGCTCTTGCCTCAGTTGCTGAGTTACTGTCCAAACTGGAACAGCAGGACACAAAAGAAAATGACCACCAAACTTTGCCAAGATAAGGTATAACAGTCCTTCAAAATTTCCTGCTCCTTAGAAAAATGTGTAGATGTCTTAATCCCTTCTCCAATAACCACCCTTCCTCCATCTCCACCCTCCCACTCCCCCAAGCTCTCCCCAGTTCTTCCCTTCTCCCTTCTCCCTCCCCCTCTTCCTTTTGCCCACCCCACCCCTACCCCTACCTCCACCCCCATCCCCACTCC
>JAQHUG010000308.1:1051774-1068812 GCA_028555095.1 Dicrostonyx torquatus
GTCTTAAGGAGCATGTGGGCAGAGAAAAGATACAAGAGACAAATAGGACATATGCAGCATGAAAGTTGAAGTGAAAATATTTGAAAAGAAAAAGTGGAGTACTTAAGAGGAGAATGGAAGAGTGTTCTAAGGGGCTGCTTTTTGGTTCCTGACTGCTCAGTTCCAAACTAATCACACAGAAACTGTATTAATTAAAACACTGTTTGGCCCATTAGCTCTACCTTCTTATTGGCTAACACTTTTTATCTTACTTTAACCCATTTTTAGTCATCTGTGTATCTCCACGTGGCTATGGATTACCAAGTAACATTTCCCGCGTCGGTATCTGGCTGGGCTACAGGGGTTCTCTCCTAACTCCTTCTTTCACCCAGCATTCAGTTTAGTTTTTCCCCACCTACCTCTATTCTCTGCATAGGCCCAAGACAGCATCTTTATTAACCAATGGTATTCATAGTATTTGAGGGGAATCCCACATTTGAGCTGCCAGGTGTCCAGTAAACAAACAAGTTGCCCTCTTACAATAGAAGAGGACTGTGTAAAAGAAGTATAAGTAAGAACAAAATAAGAGATTGAAAACTGCTTGACATATTCAATTACAAATTAAAAAATAGAAAAGCTAAATTTAAAGTTCCAAGGCTATTCACTTTTCAAAAATAATGTCAATCATAGCCAAAATTGACTGACAGGTAATACAGCTACCATTTAAGTGAATAATTATAAATCCATTGAAAATAAAGAAGCAAGAATATAATTCTCAGGTGAAACTGCCTAATTGTTTCTATAATTTATAGCCTGATTTAAAAAGGGAAGAGAGATAAAGAGCTAGAATCCTTGAGAAAGTAAGGGAGAAAGAAAGGAAAGAGATGAAGACAGGGAACAAGGGAGAGAGAGAAAGAGCAATGGAGGATGTGAGAGAGCTAAAAAGAGAAAGAACAAGAGGATGAGATAAACCAACAGATAAGAGGGGATGGAAACAAATTAAGAAATAAGAAATGAAAAACTGGAAGAGAGAAAGCAAAGCAAAGAGAAAATGAAAGGTTCTTGCCAAGCTGACTATCATATTTTCATACCAATTATATACTTAAACATACATGCTAGCATGATATATGTAGATAGAAGAATCTGTCCTGAGTGCTCCTGCTAAGTTCTGTGGGATGATGCCCTTGTATGCTGTAAAGATTTGTCACTTGAACAGGTTTAATAAAATGGTGATTGCCAGACAGGAAGTATAGGCAGGAAAATCAGGCTAAGAGAATTCTAGGAAAAGGAAAGGCTCAGCTGCAGTCACAAGCCAGACGCAGAGGAAACAAGTTGAGAATGCCTCTCTGAAAAAAGGTAACAAGCTACATGGCTAAACATAGACAAGAATTATGGGTTAATTTAAGTTGTAAAAGCTAGTTAATAATAAGTCTGAGTTAATAGGATAAACAGTTTGTAATCAATATAAGCCTCTGTGTGTTTCTTTGGGACTGACTGGCTGAGGACAGGTCAGGACAGAAACTTTTGTCCACAGAAATAAATTTAAATGACTTAAAATTTGAAAATGTGCACACTTCAAAGTAAGCAATATCTATATTCAAAATAATTACAGGATTATTTGTATTTTTGTAGGGATTTAAATTTTAAACTTTAAAGGAAAAAGAATATGTAAATATACAAATATATAATTAAAAACAAAAAAGGTTTTGATATGAATAATGATCCTTATGTATCAGTATATGTATTAGAAAAATAACAGCAATTACAAAAGAAAAGACATGGGATTTAACAATGATATCTAACTGGCTTTTGCTCTACGAAGTGTTCATCACTGGTAAAGACAAACACAGTCTAAGGGGGAAGTAATGGAAAAATAATTCCAGTCAACATGTAGAACCAGAAATCAAGCAGTTATCCATATACTAATAGGAAACAAAACAGATTTCAAATTTAAATTAGTTAGGCATAGATATTATTAAGAGTTCGCTTCATAGTGGATATGGGAAAAACTGAGAACCTTTCTTGTAAAATCTGGGCCAGGACAATGGTTTCTACTATTCCCATTCTCATTAGTATAATTCTCAAAGCCTTAGCTAGAACAGTTATGGTGGCCATGGAAAGACACAGGATTCACACAGGAAAAGAAAACATAAAATTATTTCCATTGGTGTATGATATGATCCTATAATTGACCTTATGGACTCACACAAAACTTTTTGGACAAATAAAACCTTTCAACAAATTTGTAGGTAAAAAACAAATCAATATACAAAACCAGTAACTTTCCTACACACCAATAAAAAAAACATAGTGAGTGTTAAATTAGAAAAACAGTCAAATTCACATGATTTAAAAAAAACTACCTTGGAATAAACCTAAGCAATGAAGCAAAGACCTCTACAATAAAAATTTTGAATCACTGAAAAAGCTGAAGACATTAGAAGATAGAAAGACCCCCCTCATTCTCAAGGAGCAGTGGAATTAAGGTGATCACCTGCTTCCCTTGGTGTGGTGGTTTGAAAGAAAATGTCCCCCCCAAAGGGAGTGGCACGATTAGGAGGTGTGGTCTTGATGGAGGAAGTGTGTCACTGTGGGGACAGGCTCTGAGGTTTCTTTTTCTCAGGCTTCCTTCAGTGTGACAGTGATTCAGTTTCCTGTTGCCTGCAAGACGTGGTACTCTCAGCTCTACCACCTCGTCCGCCTGCACACTGCATGCTCCTCCTCATGATTATAATGGCCTGACCCTCTGAAACTGTAGGCAAACTACCATCAAATAAAGTTTTCTATTTAAGAGTTAGCGTGGTCAAGAAATAGTCACAAAGAATATTAAACCCTAACTAAGACATTTGGAAAAACCAGCTTTTGTTATATTCATGCCATATATTTGGTTCTCATATTCTTCAGAAGTTTGAAAGATAAAAGAAGCCTTTTCAGGTCAGAGAGGGTCTACTTCAGAAATACCATTATCTTTTTTTAAGCTGGTTCAAAGTATTGGATGAATCCCTGGAGTCCCTTGATATGCTTGTCTATGTTTTCTGAATTTTCTAATTTTGCAAGATCAGCTTTCACTGGCTTCAGATCTTCTAAGAAAAAGAGGGCCTGTATGTGGGTAATTTCTGTGACTCAATATTTGTCTCCTGAAATGGCAAAGAGAAACAACACACTAAAGATGGAAGACTGGGGGTAGGGAGTGAGGGTGCTTAGTAAGCTTTGGGCCATTAGGATAAGAAAAACTAGAAGACTGTGAAGAGGACTTCTTTTCTAAGGGTAGCTGAAACTGTGAGAAGTCATTAGCAGCTCAGGAAGCTTGTGATGTGGGACAAACTAGAAGTCCAGAGACAGTATGACACGCATTGTGTAAGCCAAAGTTGTCACTTAGAACAAAGAAGGCATGCAACGAAGGCCACTTACCTTACTTGTTACAAAATAAATCTGATTATGAAATGTTAGTATTAATACTTCTCTGTTGGGGGATATTTTTCCATCATCTAGTTTATGTTTTTATGTCAGTTTGGATGCAGGGGGAAAAAACAGGCATATATAGATAAATTTCTATGGGTAAAACTTATTTTAACAACTTGAGATACACTCTAGTCTAGGATTTTGAAGATTTGTGGCTGCTCAACTAGAAAACAAGAAAATCCATTGGGATGAGTCCCATATCTCCTTTGTCTTCCAACCATTGTTCGGTGATTCTTGTGTTTCTCTTTCCTGTACATGTTCTATTGGAACCCCTGCTCAGGCCCCCTCTGTGCCTCTGATCTAGGAAACTGCATCTGCCTTGATTCTCCGAGTCCTGCTTTCATTGTGAAAATTCTAAACAAAGAAATGGCAACAAAAGCCCAGGGCTGCATTTCTGGCAGCCACCGCAAACCTCCTTTCTGACATGACCAGTTTACCCAAGTGCCTCCACAGGGACTTAGTTTTTGACGATACTGGGACACAACCCCAGTTCCTGCATGGCACATCATCACCCCTCACCTAGGGTCCATAAAATCTGCCTGCCTTAGCCCAAGCATGTGACTTCTCTGACCCTGTTCTTTGGGACTGACGAACCCAACCTGGAGCGACACCAAATAAATCTGCATTTATTTGCTTCCAATCTGATCTGGTCTGACCTGAGGGAAGGTGGGGGCCTGACAGATTTGTCTCTTTCGTCAAAATGACCATAGCATCTGTTTTGACCTCCCTCATGAGTCATCAAAAGGTGAAGTGGGGACTCTCAGATCAATTGTCTTACAAACTCAAAGATGAAACTATTGATGATGGAAATTTGAGATCATAAAGGAATTTTGTTATGGGTGGGTGCCTAAGACAAATGACATAAGCAGAGCTTCTGTTTAGCAGTAACAAATCCCGAGGATGGGAGGCCACCAAGGGTTCCTATCTAGCAATTAATAATGCTTTAGTGAGCCGAGGTACAGGTGGTGAGTGTGAGCAGGTTATGTCAGGCGTATCACCCATGAGGTGTCCACATGCCTATGCACCACAACCTCTTCGCTAGAGGTTTATACACACCTTTTGGGGCCAATAAAATACCTGACCACACACACACATTCCAAGAAGCTGTGTTCATCAACTTGTTATGTGATAGAAGAAAGACACATGCAAGTGTTAGGGTGTAAGAGAAACTCCCAGAGAAGGTCATCAACCACGTATGCAATAACAAGAGCAATTTATTAATCCCAACTTTGGGGTGGCAATTGGCAACCGCTAAAGGTCACAAGCTCCTTTTAAGCGGAGTTAGGGAAATTTCAGAGAGGAGGGATTAATCTGGGGCTGAGTGGTGGAGGAAAGATTAATATGGGAGCTGATTGGTAAAAGGTCCTAGCAGTTAGAACCTTCTCACAGCCGGGTAAAGAAAGCTATTTTTTGGTATCAGGAGACTAGGGGCTGTCTGTTGGGCCAGCAAAGGGGTTTTCGGGGGCCTTCTGAGCTAGCAGAAGGCTGTGATTTTTCTGAGGAGTGTCTGTTTAGTTCTGTCCCATTTTAGTGAGCTGAATGAAACTAAGGCTTCTGTTTCTGACAGGTTTCTAGGAGAGCTTGGTCTGCTCCTCTGCCAGTTCTCTCACAGGAAACCAGAATATGAAAGAGTACCACTTAACATTTCCTTACTTGGGGTCTTTGGCCAGAAGCAATTGATCAATAAAACCTAGGATATTTTTTACTTCTAAGGAAGACCGAAGGCGTTGTCAAGTTGTTGTGTAACGGTTTCCTGTGGGACTGAAACATCCTTCCCTTCAGGGAGGCTCCTGAAACAGAGAGGTAAAGGGTTCAAAATAGCTTCAGGAAGTCGATGAAACTGACCAGATTCACTGTCGCCTTCCTACCAGAATAAAACCTGAAACAGTTTCTCACAGAGCTACAAAGAACACTGTGAGAGAAGAAAAGCTGCATAGAAGATTTTGACACCAGAGTGGAAGAAACAGTGGAGATGCCTGGAAGATGAGTAGACCATCTCAGGTACCTGGAAAAGGCACTCTCCATCATGTTAATCTTCCTTCAGGCTGTGCAGTGTGCTCTAGATTTTCCAGCTTTTGTGAGCTGCCACCATGCTGAAGTGAGCGTTGGTGATACAATTATCTTTGAGTCATTTCTGCTCCTCTTAGTAACCCCTCAACCATATTCCTCTAAGTAATCCCAATAAAATTCATTAGTTCACCAAGTTGGTGAAGGTTGATGGTATCTGCACTTTGTTTTTCATGGTTTCCTACACAGAGTGAGTAGACATGAGTGTTGTGTCTCCCAAGAAATAACTTACTTAGTCACACAACACAAGGACAAGAAGTGTGTATTTTCAAGGTTTTGGCATCTAAAATGCCTAACTAGTGTCTTTCTCACATTTTCATAAAATTGTACATGATATTACTTCAAACATGTCTTTATGCAGTTCATAACTATGTAGAATGATTATATTCAAAATATTTAAATATAAATAAGTAACAATAAAATAATCACAAAAGTCAATAGCATGAAGTATTAACTAAGTGAAGTATTTAGAAAAACATTGTTGACTTGAAATTTTGTTTGACTGAGACAAATGTTTCCTAATTACCCTATGAATTATGCAAGTATGTATTTTAATTACATTCAAAATTGCTAAAGCAATAAAATATATTTTTTCTGTCTTGATTATGTCTACATCTAATAGATCTGTATTTACAACTAAAAGATTTGATTTCAATCTTACTGTCATAGATGGTAATAACTATTTAAAGAATTCCAGCCAAAGTAATCTAAAGCAAATATTCTTAAATGTCTATTCGTTGAAAAGATATATATGTGTAATAGCATTTTGTGATACTTTGTACTTTTTTATGGTTCACTGGTAGTAGAAAACATAGCCACAAAATATTTGTTTTTTGTCCTTCTCAATAAGCTATTTGAATGTAAGGTGTAACATCATGTCATTAACATTTAATGGCAGTGTGAAGTGCACCAACATGCTGACATCATAGAGATATGAGGGAAATATTGAGGAACCATGGCAATAAAAATATAGTTGGGAGTATGATAAAGGTCTATAAGAAAATGCACAATATAACTAGCATGCCCCTTAGGAAGAAGGTTGACTTCACACTTGCAGGCGATAAGATGCTGCGAAATAAAGAGGAGGGAAATAATAAAAGATACCTCCAATGAAATGGAAGCAGCCAGAACTCCCTTGAAGTGAATGGAGCACACACAAAAAAGTGTGCCTCGAGTGAGGAAGAGGAAGGCACTGTCACGTAATGCCTGCAAGTAAAGGCGTGTGGAAATTGATATAAGCAGAAATATGCAAACATTAAAATTATAATAAAATAACCAGTGAAAATAATGTAAGGGAGAAATATATCAAAGAATTACATGAGGACTTGAATTTTGAATATTTCCCTGACTAGAAGAGTTGCAGGTTGACCACAAGGAGGCAAGATGAAGCAATTTTGGGGTTCAAGAGTTCATCCCATTTCCAAGAATCATCTTCAGAGTATCCTAAACTAGCAAAAGAGATTATCAGGCACACTCTACAGCACAGGAGTCTAGATATACAGATGCCGACCAGGTAGAAGGGCAGCAGAAGCCTCAAGCAAGCCAAACAGCACTGGTGAAACCTCAAATGCCGCCATTGCAGTATTTGGTGATACAGTGACTCCACCTGCTTAGAGGGATCAATATAGACAGGGCTCCATTCTGTCTCTCCCCGTCTTGAAAACACTTTGGTTGAATGCCATCATGACAGAGAACAGACAGCCTTTTCTCTGTCTGTCTGTCTGTCTATCTATCTATCTATCTATCTATCTGTCTGTCTATCTGTCTATCTATCTATGCCATCTATTTTAATGAACTGCCTTTGGTTTCTGAAAACAATGTACAAAATCATAAGTCAGTAAGCCTGTGGTTAACTACTACAGCACCATCTTGAGAGAAAATCATGGCAGGCAATCATGAAGAAGGGCAAGCCCAGGGCTGATGAGAATAAGTGTCCAGGCATCAGGAGGCGTAACTCAGGATCTGCAATTTATAAAATAAGGTTGAAGGGAATGGCATTGGCTCAGGACTCCCAAGACCAAGTTCTCAGCCCAAAGAAAATTTGTTTTCCCTAGAAAGAAAGAGGGCAGAGAATAAGTGACAAAGATGGGAGAGAAAGGATGCGGGAGACAGGGAAGCAAACAAGGGAAAGAGGCTTGTCCTGGGGGACAAAGGACTGCCTTGTATAGACAGGAGATGTGGCCCATAGAAAGTGCAGGTTTATAAAGGTAAAGGGGAAAACCCTGTATTAGGATGAGGGGTTTAATTTTAATTGGACTTGATAATTATGTGAGTCAAAGGGGGGTTTGGATTGCTGGCCTTCGATACTTTGCTAGCCAGACCTTGGTAGTCAGCCTTAGGAAGAGGAAGTAGACAAATAAGTGATATATAGACCTTGGTAGCTAACTGCATGAATGTACTTGAACGTTTTAGCAAGGTTGGGGGAAAGCGGAAGATGGCAGGCCTGTTGGAGCCACGTTTGCCACACTCAGGCTGGCTAGAAACCCTGCAAAAGTCACTATGCGCTTTGTGGTTAGGAGCCAGTTTCATCCCTTGTGAATGAGTGTGGAGTCACACAGCCTTCAAAGCCTACCTACACACATGGGACCCAGTGCCACAGAAACTGAGCACCTAGAAGCGACATCTTCAGTTCAGAAAGTTGCTGGATGTTTATCACATATTGAGAGTATAAACCAGGTCAACTTACATGCATCTCACTGTTAGGCTTAAGTCCCTTGTTCCAAACAAAATTGCAGCTGGGACATCTCCCTGTCTAGATCATTCTAATAGGAGAGCTCCTAGAGAGTAAGACAACTTGTCTCCATAGATTGCAAAGCCGAGTATAATGGGCTCAGGCTCCTAATACTAAAAGCATAGAAACTAATGAAGTGAAGAAGTTTCTGGTGGACGACTGACATTTGGATTTCACAGGTTCAGTGCGAGGCAAATTTGTAGTTAATAAAAGATGCTTCAAGGTCAACTCTCCGATCTCCAGGCTAACAACCAGTAGACACATTCCAATTTAGAGAACCGAGAATAAAGCGAAAGGACTTGTCTTCGTTTTGTTCCTTGTGTTATCTCATCCTTTTAATTTTTACTAAACATTTAGTAGTTTCCTGATATTTGCCTATTTTTTAAATATTTATTTCTTTGTTTTGTGTATTTGTGCACTGCTATATGACAGACTTCCTAGAGATGTACAACACACACATCAACTCATGCCAGGAAAACAGTCCAGGATAGAGCAAAGTAATGATTGTACCAAGGTTCAATTTGGTGTAGCAATGAGTTTTTATTTCTGTTTATTGGAGTCACTAATAGGAATATGGGTGCGAAGTTACTTACAAGATACAGGGATAACTAAAAAACAACAGCATTGCCAGGAATTCCACACCAATTTTGATGCTGACTCATGAAACTACAAACTTTCAATCTTCTATGCAGCTTGCAGGTAACTCCACAGGCAAAACACCTCTTCTTATAAGCAGTTTGTCTGGTCTAGGTCCACATTGCACCAACTCTTAACTCCCCTTTATACGGCTCGATAGGGGCCCTCAAGAACATTCAGGGTTTCTATTTTCCCTCCACAGTGACCCTCTGCATACTTCTTGTTTATCATCGGAATCCAGTGACCCATTTACTTTTTTCTAAAATTTTGGGATTAAATTTGTAATATGGAGGAATAGGCCATAAAACTGCATGTGTGCCTGATTTTGTCCCTGTGTCCACATGCATGTAGGCATCCACATACACCAAAAGAGACCATGGGATCCCATGGAACTGAAGCTGCAGGCAGTTTAAGATGCCAGATATGGGAACCGGAACCTGGTCTTCTGCAAGAGCATCAAGTGTTCCTAAGTTCTGAGCCACCTCCCCGTCTGATTTTTAAATGCATTTATGTTTTTCTTTATTCCCCCTCTTAAAGCCCTCTGATGTTGCTTCTGTATTATTCAAGGTGGGAGATGCTCTTCATACACCATGAGCAATGCTCTGAATGCAGTTTTAATCCGAGAGTTTCTAGGAAATTGTGAGGTAGCAATTGAAGAGAAGCAAGAAAACAAGATCAGTGGCCCAGATAAGATGTTTAATATGAGAGCAAGGCATTTGTAGGAGACCTTTTGAAGAGTTAATTGGTTGTTCCCTTTATACAGTCCCCCCAGGATGTAAACTCGTCACTGTTGTCCTTGCACAGCTAGGCCCAGTGCTGTTCCTAGACACTCAGACGTAGCCCTCCTTTGGTTAAACAGCAGCTCCAGTCATGCAAACGCATTTCCCAGGCTCAAATGCAAATATGATCATGAAAATAAGCAAATGCATCAAATAAATGCCCCCAGCTACAACAGATATTGTTTCAAAAACACATTTTGATGTATGTTCAATAATCCTTACAAAAAAGGATTTGGATAACAAATATTTAGGGCTCTAAAGAGGGAACAAATAGACTTGGAAAGATTCAAAAACCGCTCTTAAGTCTGTTGGAAGTCAACTTTTTAATTACACCTTTTATTTATGAGAGACAGCCTCCCTATGCTGTTTGATTGATTTAAAAGTTCTGCTCTCAAAGAAAAAAAAACTGTAGCTACATTATATAAAGAGGCAAACAAAGAATTACGAGCATTAGATTATAAGAATGCTGCCCTTGAAGAAATTAAAATAAAATCCTTCAGTAAATGTAGTATATTATGTGAACAATCTAATTTAAACTTTACATGTAATTATCCTTATCTAAATAGCTGCAATAATGTTATGAACAAAATTACTATGGAGATGCTATTTTATGTTTTTATTATATATAAACATATGCTGATTATATTTTACCAAACATATATTTTGAATATGATACATATTAAACAAGGTAGTATATGAAGCCTACTAATCTTAGACATACTTGAATTCTCAAAAGGGTAGCCCTATTTACCTCCCAGAGGTGAACAAACCATACTTGCGTGAAAGTGCACATACACACACACAAGCAGGTATTCCACGTCTTGGATCCCCATAACGAAGTATAATAGACTAGGAGATTTAAACAATAGTGATGCATTGTCTTTAGAAGTTGGAGATCAAGATGTCACGTGGTTTCATTGCAGAAAGCTATGCCATCCCAGGTTTGTAGAAAACTATGTTCTCATCACTATGTGTTCCTGTGCAACAAGGAAAGGGGGGATGAAATAATTCCTTAATTCTCTAGGGACATATAGGGCAAAGAGTGTTCTCCCGACAGCTGAATGCGGTGAGCACAGCAGGTGTGCTCTCATCCCTGATAGAGGTTAGCTGAGCTCTTTCCACAACATATTGCCCTTGAATGCAATAAATCACATAAGGGTTTAAATTAGGAAATAAAATGCTAAAAAAAAATCAAATGGCAACACTACCAGTGAATAAAATATTCACAATATAAGGTGCACTGAACTGCTTTATAAAAGAAACATACTTTATATCTTAACAATTTTCAGAATGGAACTTATAAATACAAATGATCTCAATAGATACTTTTATCAAATATCTAAGGTTGAATTAGCATAAATCAAACACAAGATTTTTCAGTGGTGTAAAGCATTCAACTAGAACTAAATATTCAAATGCATTCAATATAATTCACACTGTCAATGGAGAACAGAAGAAAAAGTTCTATGATCTTATTCATCAATACAGAAAAGCATATTTAATAAAATTTAAAACCCAATCAAGATTAAAATGCTCAGCCGCATAAGAATGAAGAAGATATTTCTTAACTGGCAGGAAGCAAAACCAACTCCAAACTTCACTATAAGGAATTACAAGAGTAAACACTGTCCCTGGAGATTCAGGAAAAGATGAGGAGAGTATCTCTCATGACTCTTACTGAATATAGTGATTGAAGTTGTAACTAGGCAACAAGAAAAGAAAATTAAAGGTTTTCAAGTTAGAACATAAGGAATGACCACAAGACATTGTGCAGAGGACATCACTGTCTATATATAAAAGATAAGTGTCTAACAAAGGAGAAAATAGCCTAGTGAATGAGTTCAGTTAGGTTCATGATATAAAAACATGCCTCTCCTTTTTCATTTTTATTAATTAAAAATGAATATAAGGACACCAAAGTTGGAAATATATTTATGAAAGAGATTGTGTGTGTGAAAGTGTGTGTTGAGTGTGTATGTGTGTTGGGGGTCTGTGTGTTTGTTTGTGTTTGTAGAGAAAGGACAGAGAGAGAGCAAGCACTTGCTAATGGAATAAAAGATAGCTCAGCATAACAAAACATAAAATTTTCAATAAATAAGACTAAAAATGGAAGCTTCTTGACATTGTCAATTTATTAGTTAAGAAAGTAATCTCTCAGTCAATGAGAAGTAATTAAATGATCACAAATGATCATACAAATATACCCAATTTAATTTCTGAATGATAAGCTGCAATTCAATGAAGACAGAAGCTATTTTAACCAAATGCTAATGTACCAGTTGGATAGCTACAGGAAAAGCAAAATGGGAGGAAGGAGGATAAAGAGAAGACTTTAAGCTTTGATATAATACCTACAAGATTATTGACACAGATTAAATACAAAATGCAAACAATTATTAACTTTATTATAAAAATATTTTAAACAACTGAAAATATCCCACATCAAATTTTATCAGAAAAAAATGAAGGCAGCATTCAAATTTTTAAGGATTTAGATCCAGAAAAATAGATTTTGGACCTGGTACTATTAAATAAACTGTAAAACTCAAATTAGATGAACAAGACAAAAAATTCTCACAAAAAAACTGTCTTTTGCTCTGTGCATGACTCTGTGAAATGAAAGGATTAGAGGCATACAGGATACAGATAATTTAAAGCTACATGTTCACAAAATGAGTCCTTCAAATACCTGACAGAGAAGGTCTAAACACGAACTTTAAAAAATCTATCTATACACTGAGCTTATGTTGCACACAAGAATGCTGTTATGGAAAATGTAAATTTAAACATCATATTGGCTAACATGAAAGGCTGTGCTGATAACGTTGTATGGATGTGGGGACACACAACTCTTGCACGAATAGAGACTAGTATAGACATTCTGATAAACATTAGACATCCTTTTAAATGCCTACATCTACCATAAAATCCAGTAACTGACAAAGGTTCTTACGCTTTGTAGATATCTTAAAGTGCTTAGTAAAGAGAGAGGAAATGAAATTACTAGCTCATAATGTTTACATATATTGCTTACAGGATTTTCCTTATAAACTCTTTTTCCACTTCATTTTCTATGTGTTCCTGTTTTGGATGCATGCATGTATGGGCACTCTGTGCATGCCTCCTCTTCTCAGAAACCGGACACAGGTGTCAGATCCTCTGCAACTGGAGTTACAGATGCTGTGAACAATGATATAAGAACTGGGAACCAAACTTGGATCTTCTGTAAGAGTAACAAGTGCTCTTAACTACTGAGCCAGGTTTACAGCCTCCACTTACAGCGTATTAGTGCCCAGGAAGTGGGCAACATACTTAGTCCATTCACAAACAAACAACCAAGTCTTCTGTATTAAGTGCATTTCTATTTTTCTAAATATTTAACATAAGGAGGATAAAATCAGTGCTTAGCTACTTTAATATCAAATGAGTACAAAATTGTAAGACATTCAGAAATACAAAAACCATCCTCAATGAATATACATATATAAAGATGAAACTTATACACAAATAAATGATTTCTGAATGGTCAATAGTAAATTCTAAGTTGTGAGAACAGTATATATAATAGGTACGATTTCATGGGAAATGACCTTAAGATTTTCGTGATAAAGAAGAGTTAGAATTGAATCCATTTAACAGGCAGATATTAGTTAATACAGAGGCCCGAGAATGGTCGAAGTGCAAAGAATAAATGACTAAGGAGTACTCACTTACAACCCTTCCCTCATGAGGCTCAAAGATCATCCTAATGACAGAAAGATTATTGTTAGTTTGGTAAGTCAGAGAGAAAAGTCATAGTCATTTTGTCTGGATGTGACAAGTTCATTGCACCCATGATCTCTGAGCCCCTATGGTTGTATGTACAATTATCTATTATTATTATGTATTAACTAACATCAAGCATGGGCAGGAGAAGGGCTCATAAGGCCTTATCCCTAGGTAGGAATACTTTTGTTGTTGAGAGGTGCTAGCGGGAATAAAGCTCTCTTGGTAGGTTGCCCATGCTGCAGTGGATTGTCTGCAGTCAAGAGTATATGAGCAGTACAAGTTAGCCTTACTGATCTATAGAAATATAAGATGCTCTGAAGTTTGGAAGGATGTGGATAAAGGAGAATAAGGGAATTGGGAGTGAGGGATGATGGTGGATGATGATGGATGGGATCAAAATATATTGTATGCATGCATGGAATTCTCAAGGAGTGAAAACAATTTTAAGTCATAAATTGTGAAATAAATAAAAATAATAGAATTAAACAAGGAAGGACTTGAAAGAAAATTCTCAGTGTATAATATGGAAATTGTTGAGAACTTGTGGGTAGTGCCTCTAATACTTGGACTCTGCTGTCCATAAGCCTGACACCTGTGGCTTTTCTCTGGCATCTGTCAATGCAAAATGAATGCTAGTCTTTCCCCTAAGCTGACTGTGATGAAATTCTTGCTTGTCAACTTGACGAATCTGGGAAGAGGGAGCCTCAATTAAGGAATTGCTTCCATGAGATATCTCTTGAGCATGAATATGGTGGACGGATGCACATGAAGGGGGAGGGCATTTCCTGATTTTCTAATTGATAAAGGAGTGCTTAGAACAGTGTGGGCAGTACCGTACCTGAGCAGGTGGGCCTGGCTTGTATAAAGAAGATAGTTGAATAGAAGCAGGGAACAAGTCAATAAGCAGTGTACCTTCATAGTCTATTCTTCAATTCCTGCCTCCAGATTACAGCTAGAGTTCTTGTTCATCATAGACGGGGACGTGGAAGTGTAAGCCAAATAAACTCTTTTCTCTCAAAATCTGCTTTGGAGCACAGTGTTTGTCAAAGCAGTAAAACTAAACTAGAACACTCATTGATCTGTTCACTGTGATTTTATTAAAATCAACAGCTGAGAAAAACAGGAAACAAAATATAACAGTATCTAAGAGTAGCTCAACATAGATAATTCTGGTCTTAAATTAGCTAGAAGGCAGAGTGAAAAATATAAAAACAATAGTTTCTTTCTTTCTTCTCTCTTTCTCTCTTAATCTCTCTTAAGCCTTTATGAAGCTGTGAGGAAGAGGAAAACTATTTCATTTTCATCCTAGTTAATAACTTCAAATACCAGAAGATAATTAGAAAGCTGAGTAACTCTCTTTATTAAAGGCCAAGTAAGGTAAAACATAAATCTTTAATAAACATTATTCTTCATTTGTTATAAAATTTCATAGAAAATAGCTATTCATTAATGGAGCTCTCAGTTTTTTTTGGAGCTCTCAGTTTTAAGAATTTATAAAACATTATATTTTACCATTAAGTATTCCTTGGGAATAATAAAGCATTAGAATTTTCAAAGAGTTATCATGCTTATACATTTATTAATCTACTTAGGTCAAACACACCTAAATTATGCTGAAAGTAAAACAAAATTTTTAAATTAAATATGTTTTAAATATTTATTTATAATAAGTATTTAATCATATAATAAATTGTCTTATTATATAATCATCTTCTTAATGAAGAGACTTAAAATTTTTAAATAATCTATCAATTATCTGTATGCTTTGTGCAATGATTGTGATTGATGAACGATGAAGACAGAGATAATAAGGGAGACTGATAAATAGGCAGACAGAGACAGCAACAATATCTTTAATGGAGTATAATCAAGAGCAACATATCAAAATTAATAATACAGCTTCTCAAAATTAAAAATTAACACTCTAAAATGTAAGGACTTCTGGGTAAACATCTTAGGATTATTTTGTCCATGCAAGGAGTAATGACAAGGACCTTCCTATCAGTTTAAAAATGTGAACAAAAATCTATAAAAGTCTAGCTTGCATTGCTTTCCTCAGTACCAAGTAATGAGGACAAGTGCGATCAGAGAAAGTGAACCATGAAGGGGCACCTAGAATGCACCAGAATAAAAGATGGTAATTTTTTAATTGAAAAGTAATCAGGTATCAAAATAAGCAAGAACTATGACACATAAAGGCTATAAAAATCAATTAGAATCTACCTAACAAAGAAACAGGTCATAAATTAGCAGACGGTATATGATAAAGATGATAATGATGATATAATGATAAAGATGAATTATATAATTTCAAGATTGAACATGTTGAGTGGATAAATGCAAGATATATCAGTAAAGTGAATCAAATTTCTAATACAACAATTTAAAACTGTGAACTATAAACATTGGGTATGGTCATTAAGAGTTTCAGCATTGGGGAAGAAAGAAAATCAGTGAACTTAAAGAACTAAAAAAAAATAGTGTACGAAAAAGTTTTAAACAGAAAGAAAGGAGAAAGGGAGGGTTGGAGGGAGGGAGAGAAGGAAGGGAAAGAGGAAAGAGAAGAAAAGGAAGGAAGGAAGGAAGGAAGGAAGGAAGGAAGGAAGGAAATAACCATCACAAAACACAGACAGAGAAGAACGGAGGGAAGAGATCAAAGTGTGACGAGCTCTGATACCACCTCAAGCTGAGTAAGCAACCAGCAGATAGAGATCCTGGAGGACAAAGAGAACCAAAGAACACAAAACTCCTTTTAAAACCCATCAACTTTCAGAAGTAAAACTAAAAAAATGACTTCCAAAGCAAAAGTAGAAAGCATGCATTGCCAAAAGCTTTTACTGTCAGAAGAAGTGAAATTTACTTAGGCAGAAGGAAAATAATGTGAAGGAAATAAGATTTATGAATAAAATGACAAACTCTAGAAATGCATACCTATATTTTCAATAAAACATAGTTCTAAAGTAGAAAATCACTCTTTAAGACATAATGATACATTATGCTAATTCTAATCCATGTAGAAAAATATATGACAATATTGTGCAAAGGTCATTGTTTGGAAAGAAATATATATTTGCATGATTTATATTATACACAAAATGACATTTTGAAATATTTAAGAGTAGAACATAAAAATTCAAAAGTGCAAATCAAACTTTGAAAACAAGCATAAATATATTCTCTAACTACAATGGAACAAATTTAAAATATGTGGCAATAAAGTCTGAGGTGAAGCTTTAGCCATAACTAAATATATTATTTTTGAATAACTAGTAAATAAAAATATTCTGATGTTTCATTTTAAGGATATAACTAAAAGGAAATTTGTGGCACTAAATATGTTGGCTAAAAAACAGTTTTGAAAACAATGATATTGACTTTAAATTTAAGAAACTACAGGTTAAGGGCAAGATATCCAAGCCCCAGAAAGCAAATAAAAGGTGTTATAATTGTAGGAAATAAAACAAAAAGTAGAACATAAATAATAAAAAATTAAATCAATGAAAAAATCTTGCTAAAATAGCAAACTGGGAGAAATTAAAACATTTTGAAAATAAGTGATAACAGTGTGTGCATGAACAATAACTAAAATCCTATAGTTATTCAATAAACACTGTGG
>JAQHUG010000308.1:1126399-1199364 GCA_028555095.1 Dicrostonyx torquatus
CATTTACAGGTTTCTCTTTTCCCAGCCTTACAGTCTCTTTGACTTAGAGATATATTTCCCTGTAACAAAGCAGCCTGGTGGGCTTGTTCCAAATCAACCTGCTAATTCCTTTGAAATCTGTGTCTCTGTTCTGTGCCTCTCCCAGATGACCTAGGCTATCTTCCTCCTGTCTTAGGTATTTTTTCTGAAAGTCAAAAGACATGATAAGCTCAGTTGGGCATGTTGCTTTAACAGAGAAACAAATCATACATGTCAGTTCACACAATGCTAATCTGGTATTTTTCTCTCCCACCAGGTAGAATGTCCACCAGGTTAAAATGGGTTCATTCTTATCTGTTTGAGGCATTTTCGGACATTTTTGTGATGACTGCAATAAAGTGTCCAGGCAGAGTAAAACTAAGTAGTGACGTCTACCCACATCTTGTTACACTTTTCTCCCTTCATTAAAAAAAACCACATAAGTTTTGTTATTATTTATTTGCTTGTTTGTTTGTTTTTGTGACTCTAGTGATATCTCCCTGTGGTTTTGATTTGAATTTCACTGATATCTAACAGTGTTAAGCAACTTCCCAAACAACTTTTTGCTCTTCATTTTGTCATCACTTAGTAAACATGGTTTTGAATCCTTTGCTAATTTTCCACTAAAGTTAATCTGTTTGGAAGCTGATTTGTTTATTTGCTGCTGAGCTGTAGGGTTGTCTTACGTGTTTTAAAGATCAATCTTTTGCTAAATGAATGGTTTATCAATGTTTTCTCCAATTCTATGGCCTTTCTTCTTAATTTTTCCTTTGGCTTGCAGAATATTTTTTCTACTTTTGCTTTTATTACTTACAGTTTTGATGTAATATTCAAGAAATTATTACCAAGACCAAAATTCAGAATATGTTCTTGATTTTCTCTGCATTTTATACTTTATGGGTGTGTGTCCCAGTTTAAATATGTCTAGTGGAAATACAATCAACCCTTTAAAGACCTCCCATATTAAATATAGCAGGTATATAAGATATGGAAGCTAACAAAATTGCCAAAAAGCAATAAAATGTAAAGAAAATGTGGACTGGATTGGGAGTACATGTCTGTAATCACAATACTCAAGAGGCAGTGGCAGGATAGTGAGTTCAAAGCCAGCCTGGGCAAGATAATAAGACTCTGTCTTCAAACAAACAAAGATAAGTGATAGAAACACACGGTGAATTGCTATTCACTCTTGAAAAGAAAGATATCTTGACAGTTGTGATGTATTGTATAACATTATGCTGGGTGAAAAATCCAGAGAGAAGAACCAGTATTGAAATGCATCACTTACACAGTGTCAAAAATAGTCTTCAAGTATCCAATCACAGTAGAATAGGCAGAGACAGCAACATATGGGAGAGCCAGCGTCAGACAGAGTATATTTATAGCATGTCTATTTTGAAAACTAGTATATTAAAGGTTGTTTTTTTCCCTCCTGATACTGAAAAGCATAATATTTCTGTTTTTGTTTAGATTCTCCCCAAATATGAAAGGTATTGTAAAATGACCAATGTAACTCCAAGAAATTATCAGACTAGGTGATGGCCTAACAACTTTACATATTTCCTGAAGAAAAATAAGAAGCTGCTCTGAGAAGCCACTCAGAAAATGAGGCAGCTTACCCAGTGAAAATTATCCTAAGAAATGGAATAACATAAAAGGAAAAAAAGGAACATGTTTCTGAAATATATCACATACATAACACAGAAGCATCCACTCTGAGTGAGCGAGCACACATACACAGATACTAATACCAGGACATATGTGGAGACATTTGATCACTAATATATTACGGATGAAATTGAAAAACACAGTCATTGGGGAAAAATCATATTATAAATAACTCTGAAACTACAAGTGCAATCATTGTGCAATCAGAAATCACATTCCTGAGCTCAAAACCTAGAGCAACAAAGGCTCATATTCCCATAAAAATATGTACAGGCCTATGATAGCTAGATTTATTGCATAAGACAAAATCTGGGAACAATCCATGGATTTTTCAACCAGGGAGTGATGAAAGGAAGCAGTGTTCATACTGTGAAAGACCACCATGCACTGACAATACTAGGGTCCCTCTGAGGAAAGACCCTAATTCTTTAAGGCCAATCTTCATGACATTGGACAGCAGTTTGTGACAAGTTACTATGGAAAGAACCCAAGTAAAGACTGCATCCCATACCATTGGTATGCTGCACATCACTCTTTTCTCTTTAAATTAAATGGGGAGGAGCATATTTTTAAAAATTATCTTAGTCAGAATATCAGCACAGATGGGATAGCAGATCATGTGTCCTACCACTAGAGCTACTAGCAATTAATGGTTGGTAGGGGGGGAAATAATCAGTTACTCTGGCAATGTGGCTCATGAGCAGAATGTCCTATACCCAATAATATACAGGCACCATTAAGTGAACTTAGGGGTTTATCAAAAGAACACAAGAAGGTGGGAGGAAAATGTAGTGGAGGGGATAGCAGAGGAGTTGGAGGAAAGAGAATAAAAGTGAATTGGATTCAAAAGATATATTTTGTGTACTATATCTCAGTAAAAAATATCATAAAAGTGAGTTGATTATCAAGAAACAATAACATGATTATACTAAATAATTTTTATATAACAAAATGGAAGAGAAGAGTGATGATATGTCCCATACCTAACCCAATATAAATGCCCTCTGATGGTGTATTCCCCTGTAAAAGTAGAACAACTGAAAAAAGGCTACTTATGAAGATGGCAGGTGGTGATCTCTTGACTACCATTGAAACCCATAACTTAATTAAATATGAGAGTAAAAAAATAAGGGAAAATAACTGAAGACAGGAAGGGAAGAAAGGATGTCATAATGTTCAAAGAAAAACCCAGGAGGAAGCTCTTGTTTGCTGTTATTGTAGGCATGGAACTTTCTTGTTTAAAGCCTTCTAGCTATAGGTCAGAGTTTATGACTGTGAGAAATAATTGCCTTTTTATAAAGCTAAACACCTAGGTAGCAAGATAGAAACTTCAAGTTCTGTCTGAGCAACAGAAGCATTAATGGAAGTAATGAAAAAACAGGGCTATCGTATTACAGGTTAATGAATTGCTGATGTGGATAGTTCAATCAAAGCAGGCAAGTATTGATGTGCCTGTAAAAAGACAGATGGGGGTATTTCATGTGCCATTCAATATAATGAATTGTCAAGAAGAAAAAAATCTTCACTATGTGTACAATCATTTATGATCAATGGAGGAGGAAACAAAATTATGAGAAGATGTATTTCAATTCAGCTAAGAAAGGAGCAAGGGCATTTTTGAGAACACAAAAGAACTTTTTGGAGGTATTCCTTTCAATCATCAGTTACTTTTCAAACACTGGCTATTTCTCAAAGTGATTGTGTATTAAAAGTGCATGCATGAATGCAGTCTGATAACCTTATTAGAATATGCAAGAAAGAAAGTGTTTCAATTCAGTAAGAACAAATGGTCAACACAGGGAAGAATTTCAGATGCAGACAGCATGGATACTGAATCTAAAGTATCTTGGAGCAGAGCAGGCAACAACAAGGACACATAGCTATGTCTAGGTCACTTTTACATCAAACAGACCCAGCTCAGAACACAGTAGACACTCAAATGTATATCAGTGAGAGACTGAAGATTACTTATAAAAGATGTGACACTCTTTAAGTAAGGCTGTGTGCCATGGGCTTTCACACAATGCTTTATTTATGCTTCTCCTTTACCTTTCCCATGTCTACCCTGCCAGTATTATAGAATAATAAGATGAGAAAATGGAGGCCATGCCGGGCGGTGGTGGCGCACGCCTTTAATCCCAGCACTTGGGAGGCAGAGGCAGGCGGATCTCTGTGAGTTCGAGGCCAGCCTGGTCTACAAGAGCTAGTTCCAGGACAGTCTCCAAAGCCACAGAGAAACTCTGTCTCAAAAAAATGGAGGCCAAAAGATACCACCTTCTCAGTCTGAGCAGCACTTGTGAGAGAATTAGAGAAGAGCATGTCTTCAGTCTCTACCGACTTGAATTCCCTTCTTGGTGTGGGAAGTCCTTCTGTATATGTGATGCTTTTATTGGTTAATGAATGAAGAATCGGCTTTGAACTGTGATAGGACAGAATAGAGCTAGGCAGGGAAAACTAAACTGAATGCTGGGAAAAGGAAGGCGGAACTGGGAGACACCATTTAGTCCTGCCAGAGACAGATGCCAGACAAAACCTTGTTGGTAAGCCACAGCCACATGGCAATACATAGATTAATAGATATGGGTTAAATTAAGATATAAGAGCTAGTCAGGAGGAAGCTAGAGTTAATAGTCCAAGCAGTGATTTAATTAAAACAGTTTCTGTGTGGTTATTTCAAGTCTGGGCAGCCAGGAACGAACAAGCAGGTTCCTACAACACTTTCTCTTCTTCTCTTTCCCTTCCCTTCCTCTTTTCATTCAATAAATTTCCAAGAAGCTCATTGCACACTGTCAAAAGATAGAGAGAAGTGTTTAGAGCAGGCATTTCCTAGAGTTCCTAATACTTTCCTTTTCTAAGTTATGTCATCAAATCAAATAAGAAGGAAAATAAATTGCAAAAATGTAATAAGAAAATTAATTTTTTCCTTGAAAGAAATGCAAGGTCAAATCCCATGAATATTGTTCCTTTTTACTTGATGTCACCACTTAGTGGGACAGATAATAACTATCTTTCATTCCTCCTCACCAAAGCTGATGAAGAGACAAATGTATTGCAGAAAAATCTTGAAAACAAGAGCAGGCTACCAATTAGTGTTGATAGCGGACAAGAAAAGACTGGAAAATGGACCAGGTAAGGTGTGCTCACAAAGAGTCTCCTGTCCATAGGTCCTGATGCTAACTTTCTCCAACTGGGAGCACAGAATTTACAGAACTCTCCTAACAGTAGTAACTGTGATTCCTTTTCCCATCTGGTCAGAGTTAGGATATGTCGTTATAATTAATCTTGTGAAATTCTCATTTTAAAAAATTGTTAGTCATATCATTTTCTTGAGTTTAAAGAATATATTAAGTATTTGAGTATTTAAATTTGCTTATTATTTATTAAACAAATGTTTCAACTAATGAAAATATAAAGTCTAATTGAAAGAGACAGAAAACAGATGATTAAAAATATAAGAAATGGCAAAAATAGGGCTAAGGGTGAGAGAAACTTGGCATATATTAGCCTTTCAGTAAAGGCCTACCAGTCAAGAGATTTTGAGAACCATTCATGGACGGCAAACAGTAAAGGTTTTACTCTAAATGCAACAGGTTTTGTGAATAGGTTAGCTCTTTGTGTCAGCTAGATGAAAATGTGGGAATAAAGATCATCCATGCTGAGAACGAGCAGTCTAGAGCACCATGGAATGGCAGCTATTCTACTGCATAGTTTGGAAACAGACATGAAGCATATGCTAAAGCCTTGAGCAACAGCAATATTGATATGGCATTAGAGAGCTCTGACGTTCATTGGCAATGGTTGTTTTCATCTCATTCTGCAATTGAGCCCTGCGGTTGCTATAAATCCACTGGTGGCAGATATTGTTCTTCTGAGTTTGTCACACCTTGGAAATATCAAAATGGGATGATTAAATGTTGGAAAAAACAAACAAAGAAAAAGAAAAGTGATCTAGCTAGAACAAAGCAGATAATACAAACAAACCAAGTAAATGGAATAAAATTAAAATAAAAAATTAAAAGAACAACAACAAAAAGAATGTATTACAAGGTTGCAAAGGAGTAGCTGTCCATACTCAACACCCCAAACTTCTTTCCACACTAGACTCTAAAGACACAGAACTGTGTTTGAACATGGGAGTTACTTATTCTATACAAATGACAACAGTTTGTGTCCTGGGGATAGAGATTGTTCAAGGGCTTACTGCTATGGTAACAAGAGATAACATAAAAGAAGAGCCCAATAAAGCTATTATAACTCCCACATTTCAGAAAAGTGGTTTTAGAAGTCTTTAAAGATTCATAGATACTTTTTGTTGATTTTCATATGATTCTTAAACTGCTTTTAAGATACTTCTAAGAATGCAACCAAAAAAATAAAGTTTAAAGAATTAAATAGAAAGAAATTCATTTCTTCTTTCCAAAAGGAAAGGAAAGGAAAAGTCATACATTAGCCTGTGATGAACAAAGCTCTTATTGTTGCAGTGCTCTTTGTATAGAGAAAGGCAGGTGCCACGAGGACTTAGCTAAGTGGGAGCTGTAACCAAGAAACCTGTCATAAAGTAGCACCACACCTGAAAGAAATCAATGGAGCAGTGTTCATTAAATTAAGACAAGAAGTATTGATCAGCAGGAGGGGAGAAAAGCCTCAGGGAACTTCTGATGGTCTGAAGGCAGGAGAGAGAGGCAGAGATAAGTGAACTAAGTTGTTTTCATTCTGTTTCCTTTATCCAAAGTTGAATTTGCAGTGTAACTACTACAGCACATAAAAAAAGGAAATGGAGTATGAGAAAACCAATAGACTTCAGCAGTTCATAAACTGGAGAGGGATGGAAGCTATGCTCACTAAAGAAAAGTGCTTATAAGATTTAGGTCCAAAATTTGAGTCTGTTTTTAGTTGAATGTTAAACAATTACATCTGTATAATGAAAATGTTTAAAGAGTAATCTTAATTGCACTGATGAGATACCAAGAAAAGGTAGGCACCTTTTATAAATCTCAGAAAATGGAGAATAAAAACATAACATAACCAGTAAAAGAATGGCCATATTAAAAATATGATAGTGTCTCATAAGAAGGAGATTCTACCTTCGAATGTTCTTTTATTCTCACTTCCTACCAACATCAGTTGATTTGCTGTTTGTAAACCTCTTTCTACACTCTCATAATTACAAACTCTATTAAGAGTCCATGACAAACAGAACATAGAAGTAATGGCTTAATTCATAAAGAAAGTATGCTTTACAGACATCTCATTGGTGTAGGATGTTCCTCTGTATATGCGTTGATTTTATTGGTTAATGAATAAAGCTGCTTTATGACAGGGAAAAATACAGTATGGCAGAAATTCCATGTAGATAGAGGAGAAAAGAAGACAGAGTCAGGGAGATGCTGTGTAGACTCCAAAGGATAAAGACACCCAGGAACCTTACTGGTAAACCACAAGCCTCATAATAAAATACAAAATAATAGAAATGGGCTATTCAAAGATGTAAGAGTTAGTTAATAAGAAGCCTAAGCTATTGGCCAATCAGTGTTGTAATTAATACAGTTTCTGTGTGATTATTTTGGGTCTGGGCGACAGGGAACTAATGAGTAGCCTTGTCTACATCGCATTATTCATTCATTCAATAAATATGTATTGACTATTTTCTGTGACAAACTTTGCCAAATTTGGTACCAAGTGCTAACCTCTAAGCAAATGAAACTCAGTATATAAGGAATCTGTGGAGGGCATAGGAAATTACTTGGATAAATATATGATTACAAAAGTGTGAATCTTTAGTAGTCCAAAAAAAAATATCCCCACAAATCTAGGTCCTCCATTATAGGCATGATTTGGGAAGTTTGGAAACTTTGGAAAGTGAGGTCTAGCTGGAGAAAGTAGGTTTCTGGTGTTTTCCTTAACCATGTACACTCCTGACATCATGGTATTCTGCTTATGTTTCCAGAGTCAAGCAACCATGGGGTAAATTCTGAAACTTTGATTTGGTATAACTATACTCATCTTTTGCTTCAAAGTATCAGGTTTTTGGTCAAAATGATAAAACTTAACTAGCACAGCCTCTAAACTACAGGATACCATTAAATTCTACAACAGCAAAATGGCATCTATTATGATAGATGCCGGGAACACAACCTGCACCTCTCCCCCTCTTACTACACTTACCTCTTAATTTAACCCATTTTTAGTAATCTTTGTATAACCATGTGACTGTGGCTTACCGCGTAAAGGCAATCCAGAGTCTGTCTCTAATAGAGCCACATGGCTTCTCTCTGACTTCACCTTTCTTCTACCTTGCTATAGGACAAGCCAGTTTCTATAAGCATTAACCAATAAAAGCAACACATAGATAGAAGGACATCCCATACCACCTTGTTTTAACTAGGATTTTACTAAATAATTCCTAACTACATTCTAAATATTTTTCTGTATGCTCAAGAATAAGTGCAGTTCTTACTATTCATCAAAGAAAATTCTTTTTGCAAAACAAAAGGATAATTACATAAAACTACAAAGTGCAGAGAATATGATACCTGTAGTTTCCAATCCCAATGGTTACTTCCATAGCACAGTTTCTACAGTTAAGGTTCAGGAATCATTGCAGAAGAGAGGATAGAAAGATTTGAAGAAGCAGAGGCACAGGAAGTTTGCTGTGAGATTGTATCACCTAGAAGTGTTAGTCAATACCTATGAAGTTTCATCAACATGCCTGCCTAAACAAGGCCTGGACTGAGTAGTGCTATAAAAAGACCTTGCTTCAATATTTAAGTTAGACTGATATTGAAGAAGAAATCTAACTTCAACATTGGCTATCCAAATACATGGGTATCAGCATTCACATATGGGTGAGCATTCAGACACATGTACATAGTGAAGTAGTTTGAAAGAAAACTGCTCCCATAGGGAGTGTCACTATTAGGAGGTAGTGGTGTGAAAGGTCCTTCTGTCTCTGTGTTGCTTTTCTTCATTAATTAATCAAGAAACTGCCTTGGCCTGTTGATAGGGCAGAACTTGGTAGGCAGGAAAGATGTGAGGAAGGAAAGCAGAGTCAAGGAGATGCCATAGAACCATCACCAGAGTCAAACATTTGGAACTATGCTAGTGGACCATGACCTTGTGGTGATACACAGATTAATAGAAATGGGTTAAATGAAGATGTAAGAGTTAGCCAATAAGAAGCTAGAGCTAATGGGACAAGTAGTGATTTAATTAATACAGTTTCTGTGTGATTGTTTTAGTTCTGGATAGGCAGGACAAACAAGTTGTTCCTTGCAACAGTTGGCACCAACGTGAAAAATTAAAATCCACTTAAAAACTTGAAAGACCTTAATTCTGTACACAAAACTACAGAGTTTAACACAGCTTCTTCCTGTTTGTTGGTGGCGTGCTGAAGTTTCTTCAAGAGAAGAATTCCCGATTCAGCAGTAGTAGGAAAAAAGCCACAGCTATTTTGAAATGCCAGCTTTCTGGGTCATGCTGACAGTGCAAACTATGACCCTTTCAGGCAGGAGGTCCAGCTAAAGAGCACTTGACTGGCGTTTGTGGGCAGACTTCTGCAGCTTGCTTGATGGCAACATGGACTGGCTATGTGGCTGAAATCGGGGTGTTTGCATGACTCTCAGAGGCACAAGCTGTTCCGCCATGCTGGACTGAGTGGGGTAAGCAGGAAGTACCGTATTTGACCTAGTACTTCTTCAGCTTATGTTTTTAAGAAGTGTTTAGCATTTTAAGAAGTTTTCCTGGACTGTAAAGAATCATAGATGCATAATAAAGACAAATTCAGATGAAAAGGACCTCTAAACGAGACACTGTGTTTAAAAAAATGTATGTAGGTTTGGGAGAGAGAAGAAAAATATAGAGGGTTATAGAGAGAAGTAAATGGTTTAAGATCTTTAAAGAGACCGAGTATAAACAGTCATAGACTAAAAAAAAAAGAATATAAGCCACATAAAGATGGACTCTAAACAGAGAGTCTGGATTACGTATACTATTGTATTATCTTTGAATTTTTTGACTGTGAATGAGCTAAATACAGAGAGACATTTCATTGTATGGGCTGCTAAACTAAACCAGCATGTATATTATAAAGGTATTATGACTTTCAAATTTGGATCTAAATAAACGTTGCTTTGGAAAAGTTCTTTTCTTGTTTCCACAAAGGATGAAAACCTGTGTATTGCTTCCAAACTGTTGTGGAATGATGGAACAAGACTCCCCATAGGTCACTGTGAATACCCTCAAAAAATCACTTCATCCAACTGCTGACTGAGATGAACCTAACAAACAGGATACACCATAAAAGACTTGATTAACAGTACCCCAATTAGCAGGAAGCAGTATGGACAAAACCATGCCCATATTCTCAATTATTGCTCATAAATATTCTTTTACATTTAAAGGAGGATATGCTATAGAGAGTTGCACTGGTATGAATTTTGGTTTATATGCTATAGAGATTTGCATTTCATTGGTGTGGATCTTGATTTATTGATACAAATTTAAGGCCAATTTTGTTATATGTATATCTGGTTAAGGTATGTGTTTGTGCAGCTCATTTAAAAATGTAATGTATAATTAAAAATATATTTTAATAGGTAATCATCTATAACATTCAAACTTGTAGTCATGTTAGTTAGAATTTCTAGATATGCATAGATGTATTTCAAAGCTCTCAGAGGCCTTCAGAATATGGCATTTAAAATGTTTAAGAACTTAAAACTTTTCATGAAAATGAGCCATGTCTGTTCCTGTCAGCACCAATTACTTCAAGAGGAAGATGGGCTTGAAGGGGCTCCTTATGGAATTGATTAGACATTTGGGCAAAAACCTGCTATTGCCTGGACTGCTTAACTGGAGATGCAGGACCCACAGAAAATGACTGCTGAAGTAGCCTAAAGGTGAGATGATCCTTTGTGGTTCCTGCTTCAAGAAAGAGTCAGCTAGACATTCTGCAGGACACAGAAAAATGTTGCAGACAAACTGCCAATATAGGAGGAACTGTCTTTGAAATTTCCTGCTTTGTGGAAAAGACTGCTGGATACTATGGGCCTTAGGCTGAAGATAGATGTCCCAATGGTACAGAAGAACTTTGGGTGACTGTCCAGGCAGCAAGATGTCCCTGTCATTTCTAAGGTTTTGAAAGTTGCTTACAATGTACTTCTTGTTTACTTAGGTAATATTATATCCTTCTGGAGTCTTTGATGGAGTTGAAGAATAGATAGTAATAATATAGTTTTCCTTCATCATGACAAAAGATAAAGTAGATATAAATATTGCAACTGTAATTCTTACTTGATATCTGTTTTGTTATATGTAATTTTACTGTGTTAAAGTTAAAGCCTTCCTTTTTGTTTAAACAAAACAAGGGGAAATTGTGAGGGAGGTTCTTCTGTCTCTGTGTTGCTTTTCTTGGTTAATGAATAAAGAAACTGCCTTTATTGATAGGGCAGAGCTTACCTAGGTAGGAAATATGGAAATGAATGCTGGGAGGAAGAAAAGCAGAGTCAGGGAGATGCCATGGAGCCACCACCAGAGTCAGACATTCTGTGTTGGTAGGCCATGACCTTGTGGTAATATACAGATTGATGGAAATGGGTTAAACTAAGATGTAAGAGTTAGCCAACAAGAAGCAATAGCTAATGGGCCAAGCAGTGACTTAATATAATTTCTGTGTGATTATTTTGGTTCTGGACAGCTGGGAACAACAAGTAGTTCCTTGCAACAAGGTAGGGCCTTGTTGGAGAAAGTGTGTTACTGTAGAGGTGGGCTTTGAGGTCTCATATATACTCAAGCCATGCCCAGTGAGACAGACACTTCCTGTCATCTGAAGATCAAGATGTAGAACTCTCAACTCCTCCAGTATCATGTCTGACTGAATGCTGCCATGCTTCTCACCATGATGATAAAGGACCAAACCTTTGAAACTGTAAGCCCGCCTCAATTAAATGCTTTTCTTTATAAAAGTTACTATGGTCATGATGCCTCTTCACAGCAGCAGAAACCCTAACCAAACCATATGCAAAAATGTATAACACCAATTCTGTTCTGATGTGGGATTTCCCTCTGTATGCTGTGAATACCATTGCCTAATAAACTGGCTTGGCCTGATAGGGTAGAGTAGAACTAGGTGGGGAAAACTAAATTAAATGCTGGGAGAAAATAGGCAGAGTTAAGGAGAAGGCATGGGGCTGCCACAGAAGACAGACATGCTGCAACTTTGCTGGTAGGCCACGAACTCGTGGTATTACACAATTATCAGAAATGGGTTAACTTAAGATGTGAGAGTTAGCCAATAAGAAACTAGAGCTAATGGGCCAAGCTGTGATTTAAATAATATAGTTTCTGTGTGATTATTTTGGGAGTCTGGGCGGACAGGAAAACAAACAAGCAGCTTCTTACAACACTGTTCATTGGATAGTGTTAAGCCCAAACTAAATTTTGTCAGTTCTGATTTAAAACAATGGGTAGATTGAGTTTTAGAATATAAAAATGAGAAGCGATGAACTATGCCCATAAGAAAATAAAGCAATTTTAGTAGAAGATAATAAGGGCACGGGGCCAGAGCAAGAGTCAGGATTCCGGAAAAAGAGTTATACAGAAACAAGATTTTATATACACTACCTCAGTAGATGTCCTGGATCTTAAGCTACATGAGGAAGCTACATGTCATAAACTACAGGAGGAAATATTCCCAGGAAGGGTAATTGGAATCATCTGGCATATTACCCAAATAAACAACATTGTTTCATAATCTGAAAATTCTTTCATAACTGTCAGTCTTAGACAGACACCTGGAAGGGTGACATGTGTTGTAATTAGAGGAGAGGTGTGGGTTATGTTCCCAGAGCCTGGCTCCCAGCCCCCAGCCGCTGGCCCACTCAGCCGCTGGTTGCTTGCTTATTCCTGAAATAACCACATGAGAATTATATTCATTTAAACTTTGCCTGGCCCATTATCTCCAGCCTTTTCTTGGCTAGCTCTCACATCTAAACTAACCCATTATAAAAGTCTGTATGTCACCACGAGGTGGGTGACTTACCGGATGGTTCTATAGTACTTCATCTGCGGCAGGAGCCTCATGGTGACTGGCACACTTCCTTCTCTCTTCCCAGAACTTCTTTTCTGTTTACTCCAGCCACCTAAGGGATGACCTATTTTACAAGCTATGCAGAGTCTTTATTTAACCAATCAAAGCACAGAAATACAGATGAAGCCTCCTACTCCATTTCCCCATTTTCTGTTTAAACAAAAAAGAAAGGTTTTTATTTAACATAGTAAAATTACATATAACAGAACAGTTATCAAGCAAGAATTACAGTTACCATATTTATATCTATTTTATCTTTTATCTTAACTATAGAAAACTATAACTATCCATTCTTCAACTCCATCAAAGACTCTAGAAGGATATAATATCACCTAAGTAAACAAGAAGTAAGCAACTTCCAAAACTCTACAAGTGACAGAGACATCTCACTGTCTGGACAGTCACCCAAAGTTCTTTTGTATCGTTGGGACATCCATCTTCAGCCTACAGGTCCATAGCATCCAGCAGACATTTCCATGAAGCAAGAAAACCCAAAGACAGTTCAGTTACTTTCTTTTGTGTCCTGCAGAATGTCTCGCAGACTCTTTTATGAATCAGGAACCCTGAAAGATCATCTCACCTTTTAGACAAGTTCAGCAGTCCTCTTTCTGTGGGTTCTTTGTGTCCATTTAAGCATTCCACGCAAGAGCAGTTTCTTGCCCAAATGGCTAGCAAACTTCATAAGGAGCTTCTTCGATGCTCATCTTCCTCTTGAAGTAGCTTGGTGCTGCAAGGAGCAGATGTATCTTATTGTCATGAAAATCCGTAAGTTATTAAAACATTAAATGCAATGTTCTGTCGTCTTTGAAAGATATGAAGAATTTCTAACTAACTGAAATATATCTATGCATATCTAGAAAATCTAACTAACATGACTACAAACTTGACTATTATAGATGATTATCTATTAACAGCCTATATTTCCTACTATACAAACACAATACCTTAATCAAGATCAGAAACATATATACATATATACAGCAAAATTAAACTTACGTCAACAAAGCAAAATCCATATCAATGCAAATTATTCATATCCATATCATCTCCCCCTTTAAAGGTTAAAAAAAGCATTTATAAACAATATTTGGGAATATGGATGAAGTTATCTCTCTCCAAACTGCTTCCTGCTGTATGGGGGCGATGTTAATTAGGTCTTTCATGGTATAACCTATGTGGCAGGTACATCTCAGTCAGCAGTTGAGTGAAGTAATTTTCTGAAGTTGTTCATGAAACGTTTCAGGAGGGCGTGGTTATCATACCAGATTGGTATAGAAGAAATCCACGGGTTTTTATCCTCTGTGAAAGCAAAAGAAAAACCTCTCTGAAGCATCATATCCTTAGACCTGTATTTGGAAGTCATAATACCTTCAAAACATATTTGGTTGGGCGCCAAACTGCTGTAATTAGAGGAGAGGTGTGGGTTATGTTCCCAGAGCCTGGCTCCCAGCCCCCAGCCGCTGGCCCACTCAGCCGCTGGTTGCTTGCTTATGCCTGAAATAACCACATGAGAATTATATTCATTTAAACTCTGCCTGGCCCATTATCTCGAGCCTTTTCTTGGCTAGCTCTCACATCTAAACTAACCCATTATAAAAGTCTGTATGTCACCACGAGGTGGGTGACTTACCTGACAGTTCTACAGTACTTCCATCTGTGGCAGGAGCCTCATGGTGACTGGCACACTTCCTTTTCTCTTCCCAGAACTTCTTTTTTGTCTACTCCAGCCACCTAAGGGCTGACCTATTTTACAAGCTATGCAGAGTCTTTATTTAACCAATCAAAGCACAGAAATACAGATGAACCCTCCTACTCCAGACATGAAGATCCTGCAGTAATAGGAACAGAAAAGGTGGAAAAGAAACTAAGTAAAAATGGTACCTGGACAATTGGAAGCAATTCCCCAAACTCACATTTGTACATGACTCTAGCGTGACACTTTCTGTTGTACTCAGCACCGCTCTAGGAGATCCATATGTTCTCCTAGCTGACTCATTTAATTATACTCCACCTCTCAAATCACAAAAACATGTCTTTCCTTTCTCTTATTTGATAAAAAGAATGCTGCTTTTCATTTCTCCAAGAAAGAAATAGCAACTATTCAACCACTTGTTTTGTTTTGGTTTTTTGTTTGTTTGTTTGTTTGTTTTATCCAATGTTACTTACACAAAGCAACTTCAGGGGGCAAAAATTGATTCTGGCTTAGAGCTTATGGGGTCATGGGCTACAGTGGTGGGGCAGGGATGGTGTCAGGATCTAGAGGCCAGGCAGCCACATAACTGGACATTCAGGAAGCAGAGTGAGGTAATACTGGTGTTCTCTGGAGTTCTTGTTTTCCTATAGTGGGCGCTCAGCCCACTGGATGATGTGTTCCAGATTTGGGGTGAGCCTTTCTTTCTCAGTCAAATCTTTCTGGAAACACACTCAGATCCCTCAGAGATACCCCAGAGGTAATTTTCAAGGTGATTCCACATCCAATGAGATTGACAATGAAAGTTAATCACAGCAACCACTTAGAAATATGCTGGAGTCCTTACTTGCACTGAGCTTTCTCTGCATTCCAAACATCTCCACGGGTTCTAAGAAATTTTTCTACTCCTCTTTGACAAGCATAAAGTTCTCAGACTAGACTGTGGCTCAGTGGTAGATCTCTTTCCTAGCAAACACTATGCCCTGGACTCCATCTCAAGCATCTAACCAAACCCATCCAAAGCACTGAGCAGGAACTGTCTGTGCTCATCATCCTCCATTTCTCTCCTTTTTTTTTTGAGACAGGGTTTCTCTGTAGCTTTGGAGTCTGTTCTGGAACTAGCTCTTGTAGACCAGGCCAGCCTCAAACTCACAAAGATCTGCCTGCCTCTGCCTCCTGAGTGCTGGATTAAAGGCATGCGCCACCACCGCCCAGCCTCTCCTATCTTTTTTTCTATGTGCCACTAAGTTGTGTTTTCTTCCCCAACACACCTCCTGTTACTAATACAGATACAGACAGCCCCACATTTCTGAAAACCAAAGTGAATATTTGGCCTGCATCCAACCTACTTACGGACTCAATAAGCCAACTTACTTAGCTGAGTTTACTAACTCACTAGTCCATTCCCCAGGACTCTTCTCCAGGCCTCTATTCTACCCTTTTCAGTTTCTCTGTCTATCTGTAACAGGTCCCATGCTCCTTTGTAGTCCCTTGTTTATCAACCTGGTCTCTCTCTGTGGATGTGCCCCAGGACCAAAGCCATAAATATATTTTTTCTTACACACATGTTTGATGAGCTGACCCAAGTTTCTTAGCTTAATGAGCAGTCTGATGTTTCCCAAAGCCTCACACCCAGTTTGGATAACTCTGTAACATCAAACCTGAATATGTTACTGTCTTTGGATCATTTTCTCATTTGACTTTTTTAAAATTTGTTTTGGAGACCAAATTTTATACCACAGTCCAGACTGAACCCATTAGATTGCCATGCAAACTGAATGCTTGGAAATTTTCCTGCATCTGCTTTCCACGTGTTAGAATTACAAACATGAGCCTTCATGTTGATTCATGTCATTTGTGGTTTGAAGATAGCATGTGTTATTCTCCTAATGTGCCTAAATTGAAGCTCCTAATTCATCTAGATCCATGGGTTCACTTTGTTTGGTTCTAATTAATGCTGCTCTCTAGTTGCTTAGGCCAAAGCTTTGCATATGTCCTTCCTTTCACACCTAAGGTTCAATCTAAAAGCAAATCCTTTGCATTCCAATGTAAACCCATTTAGCATACTTTCCATTTTCTTAAATTTCTTGAGATTTATTTGTTGTCTAGCAACACGTATCTTGGAGAATACTCTATGAATAACTTGAAAGGAATATGTATTCCACTCTGTCAGAAGTGGAGTTCTATATTGTCCCCTGGGATAGTTTTTGACTTCCAGTTTCATGAAATACCCTTTTCCTATCATTTCCCTTTCAATCTATGTGTTCTTGAGAGTGAGAATGTACTGACTGAAGACAGCAGAAAGCTGGATCCGGGCTTTTACATTATATATTTTTAAATAAGTTAAATACATTATCTTTAATTTTTATGTTAAAGTTAAATACTGCATATCATATAATGTCATATAGAAAATTATATTTTATACAGAAATTTTGTTATTCTGCATCTATTGCACTTTTTATTAATAATATTTATTCTTAGTAATAACACATCTTAATTTCTTCCACTACATCATCTCTTAACTTTCTCCAACTCAGGCCTTTCACACACACGCACACATACATGCACACGCACAGACACACATACATATCCTCCTAGAGGTTCCTTTTTCCTCTTCATTTCTTTTTATTTTGTTTTGCAAACTATTGGATTTAACCAGGAAGTCTATATGACTGTAAGTCTGGAAATTTTCAATGGAGCTTGGAGGGCTCACAGCTGGGTACAAATCCAGCGGTAATGCCTTATTTAATTTGCTTACATTTAAAATAATCTTAATAGGTAAGAACTTACTCAACAAACAAAAGCTGGATGTGTTGCATTACCTATTTTTTAAAATAACACAAAGCTATACTAATTATCAATGTTCTAGACCATGGAATTTGGTTTTGGCACCCAGTACTGATTATAAATGCGAATGTAATTAATAAGTCTGAATAATATACTTTACACTTAATGGGAATAGATCTTAAATATTTCTGCTACCAAAATAAGCAAATACATATGGAAACTGTACAAAGTATTGGAGACTTCCTTGAGTCACCATTTGTCAATGTCTATGTACATCAAAACTTCATACTGAATATTATAATTTAGTTGAGCAATTATGTATTTACAACAATACAACTCACAGTGGAAGACTGTGAGTGCCTAGGGTCTTGATCACCACCTGGGGCCATGTTGGAGTCCAGGAGCCATGCAGCTGCTAACATGCTAATATAGTGTTGTAATAGGGTGTGGCTGTGTTCCCAGCATCTGAGAGGAGGAATGCGGTTCCTTTGGTTCCTTCCTGCCCAGCTTCCTGGTTGCACGGATGCAAGGCCTGCTTTTGGCCCTGGTTAGCTTATGCCTGGAATAATTACACACAAACCGTATTCATTCAAATACTGCCTGCCCCATTGTCTCTAGCCTTTGCTTGGCTAATTCTTACATCTTGATTTAACTCATAATTAGTAATCAATGTATCACCACATGTTGTGGCTTACCGGCATGAGTGTCCATCTTGGGCTGGAGCAGCATGACGTCTGCCACACTTCCTTCTTTCCCCAGCCTTCTGTTCTCTCTACTCTGCCCACCTAAGGGCTGTGTCCTAATCTATAGGCTACACAGTCCTTTATTCAACCAATGAGAGTAACCCAAAATACAGAAAAACCCTCCTACACCAATATAGGAGGCCTATACCTGAGGCCATGGTGACATCTAGCCCTAGCTGCTGCTGTTGGCCATGTCTGGGTCTGAAGTTCTACTACAGCTGGGATCTGTGTTGATGTTCATTTCCTATGAGCCATGGCTTGAACCACATGTTGAACAATGTGTTAAAGTATAAGGGCTGCACTGATCCTACCCTTCACTGGTCCAGAGAGAGCTTCCCACCTTCACCAGAGAGCTGATCCCTAGATGGACAGCTGGCCCCAATGACTTCAGCACCATATAGGTGATTCTGCTCCTCATAGGAAAACTGTTTGATGCCCTTGGGAAAAATGACCCCACCCTCATCACCAGTATCAGAGAGCTGGCTCTGCCTCTTACCTTTGGGTATGGTTCCAGCAGCCAGGATTGAACAGTTCAGCAATCACCCAAGTACACATCCAGGCCTATCGTCTAACCCATCTGCGATCTGCTGCAGTGCATCAAGGGACTGGTCCTGCAGAAACACAGCTTCAGAATCTCTATGACTCAGGACAACAGCAGGACATATGAGAGAAGATTCAGTGAGCATCCAGTATTGATGCTGTATCAGAAGCCAGAGGCCTTGAACCTAACCAACACCATGCTACACAATGAACATTTGCAAGTAAAGCTGTTCAGAAAAAAGGGAATAGGGCATGATACAACACAACTCCCAGTACCACTAAGATGAATGAAGAGGTGATGGAGAGGTAGAGAGAGATTAATATTCATATCTTATTCTCATTATTTCTTCTAAAGTTTTCCATTGAGGGAGACACTACAACGGTGAAGAGCAGAATGGAGGAACTGGGAAATGGGTGGAATTGGAGTGCATGACATGAAATTCCCAAAGAACACATTTTTAAAAATTATATTAAAATAAACAAATAAGTTTTAAAATGTTTGTATTAACAAAATAAACATGCAAATACAAAAGTGTGAAGTAGCGAAGGCAGTTAACTTCCTTGAGTCGCCATTTGTAATGTCTATGTATGTCTAAACTTCAAACTGAACACTATAATTTAATTGAGCAATTATTATTTGCTTACATCAATAAATTTAGGTCAGAAGAATCATCATCTGCTTTGCTAATGGATTATTGAATTATTGCAAAATCCTCTAAATGTTTAACTCTATAGTCTGTTCTGAAGCCCCAGGCAGAGGGGACAGTCTGGAATCAAATCCAAATAATATTTTTATTCTCTGTTTGAAATCTCAGTACCTCCAACTTAACTCAGAGCAGGTGCAAACTCATGTGACTACCCTTCTGCCTGCCCTGTTATTCTGAAAATTCTCTCTGGCCTCCTTACTCTTCCATAAACAGACCAGAATGTCGCCACACTCAAAAGCACCCTCATTGTGACCTCTGCTTAGCATTGTCTTCCCCAAGAGTCAGATGTCTCCTTCCTTCCCTTCTCTGAGAGTCTCTGTGACACCCTTTTCATAGCGAGCAACATCCTTGACAGCTCTCCCTACCACAGCACTGGATCCTCCTTGTCCTTTGCAGCTTTGCTTTAGAACTGTCTGATTCTGGTCTACCAAACAGCCCATTTTTTTCTGACCTGGAATGGGGCATCCCTCTGCTTCATGGAGAAAAAGTTTGGTTAGGGCGGCTGCTATTTATTGGTAAAACTGCATCACACATATGAAATCTTGGATTCTGCGACACTCTTGGTAACTAGACATTAAATCACAAGTATGTGACCATGATCAAACGTCACTGGGCTGACTTGGAGGTCCTCAGTGGAAGGAAGTTTTGCCAACCCGCAGCTGCGGTGGAATTGAGGTGGCCCCAGTCACCTACCTGGTGGTCAGGGAGTGCAACTGACTCTGTAGGGCCATCTCAAGTGTCCTAAACCAAAGCTGGGTGATGAAAAGACCCCCTAGGAAAGCTTTCATTTAAAATAAATCCGTTGGAGAAGCTGATTATATTTTTAAATCGCTTTCTCTTTGGGTCTGGAAGGTCATGATAGCTGTTTTGCATAAATTTATACTTTCATAAGCTGAGGCACAGAAAGGTTAAATATTTTACCCAAAAGCTCAAAGAAAGTCTATGATTAAACCAGAATAATAGAGTTTCCACATTCTTAGTCTCTATTTCAAATTCATGTAAGACGCATAAAATAAAACAGCATTTTTGTAGTCAGAGTACTTTTCTGAGGAATAATGACACAGAGGTTTGGATATTACTACTCTCTACAGCAACCCAGAGAAAACCATGATAAGTATGCCAAGACAAGAGGGATTTTTTTTCCAAATGTAAGCCATTTACAAGGCCTATTCAAACAGAACATTAAGCACAAGTTCTATTGATTTTGCTCATATTGGATGTTAAACACCTTCTTGTTTCCATTTCTACATGGCAAGTTATTCCTATTAACACCAATGGTTCTTGAATACATTTATAAAGTATATGACATTTCATAGAATATTATTACCAATTATATTATGGCCAGATATAATGTTTCTCATCATATTTACTGCAGTGTTATGTAACCATACTTCCCCTGAGAAAAATTTCACACTGTCATCAAAGACCTGCGGTATATTTTAAATAGAATTACTACTTTGACATGATTAAATTTTTGTTCTTGAGGGCTAAAAGCATAATCGGTCATCCCTTTTGCATTCAGACCTGAATTTCATTACTATATATCCTCTAGATGAAGGCAAAAAAATAACAGTGCCATGAGTTGCAAATGCCCCGTCTATGGCTCACTTCTTCAGAAGGCATACCTGAAAGGGTGTTCAATTTCTGGTCCTTAAATTAACTTATTCAATGATGTTAGAAGGTGCCAAATAGCTTACAAATAATCATGACACCTGCACTCACCAGTTTGTTGTGTGGTTTATTATGAAGTGAGTCTTTGTGGCTCTGAATTAAGTCCTTTAAAGGTAGGTTCTCTGCATACTTTCTGTCCGTGCTGTATAACTGTTCCCGCCCCATGGCTTCAGCAGTTAAGAAAACATCACAAATATGACACAAGCTGGCAGGATGGTAATTGGTGGCTTCTTTGTCTGACTTGCCTTCCTACAGAGTGTGAAAAGTGGGCTCTCAGGTACATGTAGGTCATGAAAGTCATTTCCTCTCATTTCCTGGCAAGTTCAAATTGTATTCTATTCATCCTGCATTCTCTGGTGTCAAAATGAGAGAACAAGCCTTCAGCTTCTCTCTAATTATTTTGACACTAACTCCTACACCCCACTCTCGATTGGATTCATAACTCACTAGGCCCATAAGTGCATTACTTTTTGACTTTTACATCTTCTTTTTGGCTAGTCTCTTAATATTTCTTTCCATTAAGGTTAAAAAGAAAATATCAATAAAACCTGGAACAAAACTCACTAAAAACAACAAAAAAGGTAACAATTCCATCTATAAGACATAGTTCTTCCTAACCCGGTGTGCCATTTAAATGTCAGAAACTTTAAATTATCTGCATCAGCACAAGGTGAGCTATTACTGCAATCATTTATGCAATAGTTAAACTGGCATCTTCAGACACAGTGCGTGTGTGAATATGCGTGCTACAGCTCAGCCCAGACACCAGGGATCATGGGCAGCTAGAGTGCTACTGGCTTCCACCATTTTGCAGCTCCTAAGTATTATGTTAACTAAGATAGATCAGTAAAGGCCTTTGAGCCCATTACAAACCATCATTGTATCAAAAATTTCCAAACTAGGTAAAAGCTGAAGCATTATAGACTTGTTTACTAATTTCACTCTCTTTATCAAAAGTCAACTGACTTTCAGTAAAACCTTCTAGGCAACAGCTACTGCCGGTGAAATCATTTTGCATACATTTCACTGAACACAGGTCTTTGTCTTTTCCACATGCTAGTGTCTGTTGTCTCCTCTGCGTCCCATGGTGGAGAGAAAAATAGTCATTAATAGTCAAAAATAATTATTATAAGTTTCTCATTATCTTAATAACCTAAAATAGAATATTTTCTTCCTAATTTATTTACTATTTATTTTGTACATTCATTTATTCCTTTGACACATGTTAATTTCACTTAAGGTTTTAGCCTCAACTTTAGAGTTTATCGGAGGAAAAGTAGCACTTAAATAAAACACACTGTAATAAGTGACATAAACCACAAGGGTCGCACAAATGAAATAAATGAGTCTCAGGGAAAAATAAGGAAAAGTACACATTTTAAGCATGTTGTACTTGATTAATAAAACTAAACATGCTTTTTAGCTATTTATTTAAACACTTAACTGTGGTTTACACTTTGAAGAAAAACTATTATTTTTAAATTAAATTTAAAACACATGTGAATGATGGGGTAGCAAAGCAAACGATCGGCGAATATGAATTCAGGATATGTGATAATGAGTGGGTAGAGATGAGAATAACATCGAATATTTATGTAATAAGGGGTCTGTCATGATCGTATACATACAGCTCTAAAAACCAGTGTGTGGTGAAAATGACCTTAGGCCTTCCTTTACACGTTTACCCACAACTGCATGATCACGGATTAGAGCGAACAATCTTTTGTCTCCTAAATTGGCTATAAAGAAGGAAATCACAATGACAGGCTTAAATACTCAGAATTCAGAAATGCATACGTCTGGGAGTGCAGAACCCCAAGAATGAAAAGTGATGGCAGCCTTCTAGATTGCTAGTGCCACATAACCAGGCTCAAATCTCATCACAGAGCTGACACAAATATAACAGTATTAATGCAGGAGTTCTCAAGGTTTTGGAAAACATTCATATATTTGAGTGTGTATGAGCTGCTGTGAGCTGTGCTGAACATAAGCAGGAATGAAAGTGTCACAATTTATGAATAAAAAGAGGCAAGAATATAGGAAAGAAATGAAAGTAAAAAAAGTTTCAATAAAAAGTAAATATAAAAAGAAACCAAGGCAAGCAGTCTTGAAGAGAACTACATTTTAGCCTATTTACTCAAATTAAAGGAGAAACTAGAGGAATGTGCAAAAATCAGATTGTTATATACGATTTTCCATGATCATGCATGGAATGAAGACTGTGTGGTCAAGAAAGGGCCCTGCCACTGAGCCTCTAGCCTTTGACTAGAGAGATTTTCACCATTAATCAAAGAAAAGGTGCATGTGGCTCCGGCTTCCAGTTAAGAAGGGAAATACTGATTATTTGAGCAAGAAAGTCACAGGACCCAAAATGCCTCCAATTATACTATAAGCCACAATATAGTAAAACAAATCTGTAATGAAATATAAAAACACAAATAATTGTCCCAGGAGGGAGAACATGATCACAGAGAATACAATGTCTGATAGTGACATTGTTGTAATACATTGTAATTACATAAATTGTAGACACGAAGCATGAGGTTGTGACATGTACATTCATAGTGAAATGACTAATAGAGATAGTCAATTTAACATTGTCACTATCCCACAATTACTCTTTTTGTAGTACACACTTAAAAATCTACTGTTTCTATTTTCAATATATAGGAAGAAACAAAAGAGTATTATTGACCATAGTATTCTGTTACAGCTTAAAACTTTATTGTTATTTGTCTTACCTCAATATTAACTTCTACAGTCTGTCCTATACTATCTTACCATCCCAATCCCAACCTGAACGAGTAACCTCCACACTGATTGTGTAAGCTAGACTTTTTTCTACAGAGAGAGAGAGGACATGGAGTTGGATAAATGGTGAGGTAGAGAGGATAAGGGAAGAGGAAACAGTGATTAAACTACATTGTATGAAAAAATCAATAAAAAGGAAAAATATCAATATTCTTGTAATATAAATGTTTGCTTTCACAAACCCAGCTCGGTGCATCCCTATCTTGGGTCTGCCACTTCTCTAATTCTACAAAATAAAATACAAAAGGTAAGAAAAAAACTAAGTATCCTGTCTTCTATCAATTTGTTAAATGCATGTCTCTGACAAAATACAGATAGCAATTAATATCAAATTTGGGTATGGGTGCAGACTTATGTGTATTTCTGTTAGGATTAGCTCCCATAAACTCAAGCAAAGAATCAGGAGAGACCATTGTGAATGAGGCTGGATTATAGGATAGGACCGAGACTCTGAGGCACTGCAGAGAAGGTTGAAGAAGCTCTAGAAATGATGATAAAATAACAAGTAAAGGGCTTCTCCCACCTGCCACAGCACTGCTTTATTATAAGAGCAATTTAATCTATCTCCTTTGTATTTTCCTGCTTCCATGTCTAGTGGCTACTGGGCAGCAAGTAGAATCAACAGTAAGTCACCAATCCATCAGTAAATTTAAATTTTAAGTCAATCAGTGAAATAAAACACTCAAATATGTTTCAGCTATGTAGAAGACATAGTGGCCTATCCTGTGTCTCCCTGTCAAAATAACATAAAAACTCGCCTTTATATTTGTTTAATATAAAGATGTCACCTCAATGATGATTTTAGAAGCCTTGATGTAGTAGATGGCCTTTGAATCCAATTCTCTATGGAGATTTGTGAAATTTCAAGCTAATGGTACTTCAACAATCCTCTACTGATTAATGCTTCTTCACTGGGGAAAGATATTTATAAATTTTACACCTTTGAATTTCTGTATCTAATCTTTCCAATTCTTTTTAAAGACTAATTTTTCAAGTCATGTGATATATTCTAGGAGGATGGCTAAAAGCCCCTTTTAAGGTAGAAGCTGATTTCTGTAGAATTATCAAAGATGTTTGTTTTTGGCCAACCAAATTATGTGTTACTTACAGACTAAAGGAGAATATTTTAGGCAGTTTACAGTGGTTCTTTAATTTACCAGTGATGTGGTATTTCCCTCGCAGGCTGTGAATATGTTTTATTGCCATTGGTTAATAAAGAAACTGCTTTTGGCCAATGGCTTAACAGAGTAAAGGCAGCCAGGAAATTCAAACAGAGTTGTAGAGAGAGAGTAGGTGGAATCAGAGAGAAACTATGTAGCTGCCAAAAGAGAAAGGCACCAGCTGGAGCCTGCCAGAACCTTACCGGTAAACCACGAGCCTCTATAAAATAATGGAAATGAATTAATTAAAGATATAAGAGATAGCTAGCAATGCACTTAAATGATTGGCCTGTCAGTGCTGTAATTAATATAGTTTCTGTGTGATTATTTCGGGTCTGGGCGGCTGGGAACAAACAAGCCGTCTCCACTTACATACCAGGGATTTAATAACACCAAATAGCTCTCCGAACTCCTCCACTACCTAGAATGAGGACCATCTGATATTAACAATAGATGAGGCTTAGTGCTAATTGCCCACCAATCTCTTAACTGTGACGGCAAAACAAGGATTTTGCACCAAGAAAACATAAGAAGTATGAGTGGCTCTCAGTTTTCAGAGTTGAGAGAAATTATAAGGTAGTAGAGAAAGAAAGATAGCATCAGAACCCCATGGACATAAACTAAGGCCAGGCTTTCATCTCCACTTTATAGCCACAGCTGCTTTACTTTAACTGCAGGAAAATGTATGCTAAAGAACTCAGAAATTCAAGCTTCTGCCCTAGGAGAAACCCAAGCATCTGCACTTATGTCAACAAGCTGAGCGGCCTCTGAAGGTTGCTAACATGACCAGGACTTTATGAAATACCAAAGGAAAGATCATAGTGAACTAGACGTGGATCATAAAAATGTAATGAATGACTCTCTAAATATGTTCAGGTCACATGTTTTTAAGCTTGGAAAACTCTCTTACATTCAACATTGCAGATAATAGTTGTTTCGACTTCACCAAGTAAAGCTTAAAATGTGACAATCACAATGATTTTTGCATTAGTGAATAAAAAAGGCAGATTTCCTCTTGCACTGATTTGATCAAGGGCAAGTCAGAATTTGAATTCTCCACTTCTTGTCCAGTTATTTTCTGCCTGTCCCTAACAAAAGGGATTTTCTTTGTATTTACTGGGCTGCAAGTAATACATGAGAAAGGAATGAAAGGTTCTTTACAGAAATAATTAACAGAGTTTTACAGGAAAGGAAGTCATTTTCTTGACTCCAACTAACAAAACACACCTTGTAATGACGTATACAAGTAGCTTTCAACATTTTTTGGAGGGTATTTGCTGGGTGGCTTCCAATTTGTTAATTGCCTTCAGTAAACAGTGACTACAAAACACATGAACACAGACACAGAGACACAATTCTGAGTCAGTTCCATGAAAGTGTAAATAACTTAAAATCAAACCTATTCATTTGTTCAGGTTGCAAACTCTGATTGCATAAGAAACCCAAGGCATATTAAGATTTGTTTCACTATTCACTTAAAGGTGGGTTAAACTTAAGCAGGCTGAGTACATAGCAGAAGTGTAAGTAGTCATCAATTATCATAGGACATAGTATTGACCTGACTGTATAATCCACTGGAAATTCAGTCCCTTTGAAAGCAAGGGATATTTTCAGAGAATTGTATCCATACAGACAATAAGTTGAGAAGAAACTGGAAATGCCCATATAAATGTGAGTAGCAAAAATTCTGTCCATTGTACATGTTTCCACAAACTGACTTTCAAAACAATTTCTATAAATTAAGAGTTACAGAGTTACCGGTAATATATGTTTATGTTTCATACACATTATTTTTCAAGTTACCATAGATTTTCTAGGCATAAATTATCTGTTTTTACACAACAGGAATATAGCTGATCCTCACTATGTATGGAGTAATTTATTTCAGGACCCCTTCTAAGATACCCAACTTTGCATTCTCAAGTTCTTTTCGTACAAATGACGTAGTATTTACACATAATTTGTTGGTATCCTCATGTAAAGTTTAAATTTTCCCTAAATTATTTGTAAAAACCAGTTTAATGTTTGTACTATGATAACAATGACTGCCTGTAATATTTATTCTGTAGGAATTCTTACAGCCAGAAGCCTTTAAGTTACCCACCCACTTGGACGTGGCCTCTTATACTATAAATGCCCATGTAAAGCCCACATGTCCAGCCTTTCTCTTCTGGCCGTGGGATTGGTTCATTCGATTGTTGTTCCCTATTCAACCAGAGGACTGCGATCTTTCCATAAATAAATAATCCTTTATTACACTCAATTATGAGCTAGTGTGGGATTTCTTTTTGACATCCATCTTCATCTGGCCCCAAAATTGGGTGGAATAGTAGATTAGTGTGAGCTTACTAACACTAATAATAATAGTGAGTAATAGAGTGAATACTTGTGAGCTATTATTCATAGGCAATTTACATTGTTATAGATTCTTGTATATTGATGCAAACTTAAATTATATTAAATATGTTCCTATTTTCATCTACAATATTTATATATCTAGGCAAAGTTATGTTGTCATATTGTATGCATGCTTCTACCTCTGCTTAAGATGTTTTGTATATTGATACAATTTTAGGATATATTTATCATATTGCAATATACATTTCTACCTCTCATCAAGATTATTATACATTATTTACGTATTGAGGTCACTGTCCTCGTTTGTTGCACAGTTGTTTGAAGACTGTTTAATATTTGAATATGGAGTTTTAGTCTTTAAGTTATATAGGTACTAAGAATTATAGGTCAATAGTCATCCATGTTTGTCATACTTATAGTTAGACTAATCTAATCAGGTTCTTTAGATACATAGAGATTGTATTCTGCATTGGTAGGTAATCTTCAACCACTTCAAAGAGCTGTGGAATATGACATTTAAATAATTTAGGGTTCTGTTGATGTAAAACAAGATTGCCCCTGACAGCACCGATCTATTCCCAAGAGAATGTTGGGCACTGAAGACACTCCACTCAGAGCTTGTTTTCTTCTTGGCAAAACTGGCCTTTGGGCAAGGAACTGTCCATGCCTCAGCCACTGACAAGATGCACGATGTCTGGACAGGACAAGGAGGATGGTCTGTCAGTTACTCTAGGCCTTAGCCAAAGTTGGTTGCTCAAACATTGTAAATGAGTCTTTGGGTGATTGCACAGGTAGCCAGTTGTCTCTGTCATTAGTTACACATTTTGGAAGTTGCTTGATTGCACTTCATGCTTACTCAAGTACTATTATTTCCCTTCTCAGGTCTTTGATGGGGTTGAAGAATAAATAGTTGTAGTTACTTTCTTCTCATGACTTGGCCAAGTTATGTATAATACAAGACTTAAACTACTTAGGATAGGATAATTATTAAAACATTTGTCACATGTTTCTTGCTTGATATTGTTTATGCTGGTTGTAATTCTAATTTTTATACCTGATATTTATTCTTATTGTATATAATTTTGTATTAAGCTTAAAACTCTCTTATTAAACAAAAGGATGAGGTGCTATAGGAATTCCTACAGACAGTAGCCTTTAAGTTACATGCCCACTTGAGTGTGGCTTCTCATACTACAAATGTCAATGTAAAGCATGCATGTCTGGCCTCTCTCTTTCGGCTGAGGATTCAGTTGCTGTTCCCCTTTGGAGCAGAGGACTGTGATCTGTGAGTCAACCCCTAAATAAATAACCCTTTATTATACTCAATTCTGAGCTAGTGTAGGATTTCTTTTTAGCGTCCATCTTCACGTTTAAGAAAGAGTGACAAGGAAAACAATATGTGAATGTTCAATACACAGATCAACATTTAAATGTTTTTGACTCCTGTTTGGCAGAATGCAGGATCCACTGCTCCATGGATGTCTGTGATTAGGGCACTGACTATTTTTCCTCTATCCTGGCAGTGGATAGGATATGGAAAATGTGAAGTTATGCACCAGAAACCCTCTCAAAGTTGAGAAAATATCAAAAACTTTCACTCTTATTCTGGATTCATGTAAGAAAATTAGCCTCTATAAAAACTTCCTTTGTTGCCAAAGGCACAGATTCAATCTAAATATTGTACCTGAAGAATTATGCCATTTGAAGAAAATCAATAACTTGATTATAGACATACAAATCAGACTTTCCAATTGATCAGCAACATATTAATTTTTTTGAATGAAAAACTTGTGTAGAATATTACATATAAGTTCCTAAACCTAGAGATTTTTGAAGTAGTGTGTACCCATTTAACATGTACCATTGAACATCAGTTAACAATTACCATTTAACAAGTACCAAGCACTCCTTTGTTATAAGTAAGAGGAAGTCATTCAAATGTCTTCACTGGTCATCATCTTGCTGTTTATTCTTCTAGCAGGTAACTTTCCTGCTTTGAAATTGATATAATCAGATTGAACATGCAAGTTTGGTTACCAGGTTTCTTTCATTTAGTATTTATTGGTGCATTATTTGTCCACATTATCAGGTGCAACATGACTTATTTACTCTCTCCGTACAGGGTATAATATATTTACCCATAATTTGATACAGGTTTCCATTTCCAGTTTAGGATCAATGCGTCTGTAATAAGTATTGTATACAACTTTGGTGACAAAGCTATTCAGGGGACATCCTGGTTTGAAGTGATATACTTTGAAGATAGTAATGGATCCTATTTATTAGAAGTCACTAAGTATTTCTATTTAAAAACAACACAAATAAAATTCAAATAAAAAAGAAAGAAGAATAAAGGGAGATAAAGAGAAAAGATGAAGGAAAGAAGGCAGGAGAGAGGGAAGGAAGGAGGAAGGAAGGAAGAAAAGGGAGGGAGGAAGGAAGGGAGAGAGGGAGGGATTGAGGAAAGGAAGTGAGAAGGATGAAAAGAAGAATGTAAGAAGAATGGGATAAAAGGAAGAAACAACAGAACAAGGGATGGAGGAAGTGAGGGAGGGAAGAAGGGAAATAGGGATGTAGGGAGGGACAGAGGGAGGGGAGAAGAAGGGAAGAACAGAGGGTCATCCAAACTCCTGGTACATACAAGTTTGAAAGATGTCATCAAATAAAATGTTCAAATAAGTAGAATACAGTTCTATTCAGTTATTTGCCCATCAAAAAATAGTCATTTGATGCTCCTCTTCGAATGACTGACTTCCAAGAAAGGCATGTAATAATGCAGGTGATGTATTCTAAATTTTGACTTTGTGACTAATGGGAAGTGTGTTCACTGGGGCATGCAGCAGTTTTCAGAATGCCCTTTTTCCATATAGCATGTCAGAATAACAGATCACAGACTCTGCAAAGAAAATTAATTTGAATGAAGCTGGTAAAAACCCACCTTTCTTGAGAGAAAAGGTCTTTTTCTATAAGAAGTTCATCTTATTTATCGCCTACCTGGACAGGTAATGTATTCAGGTTTTTCCAATCTAGTCCTTTGTACTAAAATAGTCCTTGGCTCGTCACTGTAAGAGCTGCCACTAATCAAATCTTGTTACTCGCTGGTGCTCATGTTTGCCACTTAGTTTTAGCATTCTGTGCTTTTAATCAACATGCTTTCTTCTTTCTTCACTGTGGAGAGGTTTTCATTTTAAGCAATGGCATAAGCCCAGAAAATTGCAGTAGTGTTATTTCTATGATGCGCTCATAGGCTGCATGACACTCCCACGTGGCTTCTCTCTTTCAACTACAGACTTTTAAAAAGGAAGAAGAAAATTTGCCATTTTCTAAATGCTTGCTTTATTTTACAAAATTTTCCAGATTAGTGGTTATAAAAGACTTGTCCTTACTATAGTAGAAACATGAACATCAACATCTGCCTCTGTCCTGTTGGTAGCATCTTCACAGTCACTGGCCAATGTCAAAGGATCTTTGTGTTCAGATGACTCAATGCACCTTTCTCATAATATCTAAGAACATCTCCCCTGAGCTTCTAACTAGATTCCCGGATATCAACACTAGAGCATGTGTCTATGAATGCATGTGTCGATGGTTACATACTTACCAATTCTGGAATGGATACACTGTTCATGTGTACATATTGGTTCAATGAACTTGATTGCAATTAGCCATTAATGCAGAGATAATCTTTAAATTGTAATTGGTTGCTCACGTTGATAATCTCAAAATTAGGGAGATACAAACAGGAGATCTCCTGTCATAAGGCTAATCTGATCTACACAGCAAGTTTCAGGCCTGTCAAGGATAAATGGGAAAGCAAACCAGAAATGTAGCATAATTGTGATTTGTCTCTGATTTTTTTTTGTTAAAATCAAACTGGAAATATGGCAGATAATGCTAACATGTATAAAGTTTACCCAAAAAAGCAAACAAAACAAGACAGATGCAATGGCTGTAGGTTGTAATAAAAAGAAGAGAGGGAAGGGGACTAACTCAACCTGTTACTGCTGACGTTGAACTAGAAGAAATCCTGCAGCAAATGTATGTGCACGGCTCCAGGGTGACCTGGGAATGTCATTCGCCACAAGTGACAGCCCCAAAGATGTCAGACACGCTGTCTATGACTGATATAGAATTCCTAATCTGTGAAAGCTAGAGTCTTGGCCCAACTGGGATTCACAGCGAAGGGGCAGTTTTATTATTCCCTAGAGAGTCCAGAAAGAATAAGTTCCTAACAAGAACTAGACGTTTAGCCTGCTGAGATCTGCTCCAGAGTTTTGACCTATAAGGCTGTAAAACAGCTTGGTGCTGCTCTAAACCACTCAGTCTGTGGTCGTGTGCAATCCAGGACACAGCACAAAATACAGGTGCCATTTCTGAGAGTGAACCGCTGGGCCATCACACCAAGTCCATTTTCCGATGACCACCTAAACACATCACAAAGTAAAACCACTAAGTTGAGCCCTGCCCACTCACAGGCACATGACAAACATATAATAGGCCCCACCCATTCTCAGACATATATTACAGACATTACAGAGTCAGTCATAAACCATTAAGTGTAGGTATTATTTCTTTAGAAAGTCTGGAATCTAAAAGAGAGATTCCACATGCCTAAAGGAGCTGCTCTGGAACTTATCATGTAAAGTGTGCAACCCATTCACAGTAACAAGAAGACAGATTAAAATAGAATGGTCTTTCTCATTTCAGCTCTGACAAGTAGAGCCTGAAATCCATCACCCCCAGTAATACAACACTGAAAAGCTGAATAATTGAAAATCATATAATTGGAGCATCAGGTTATTCATTTTCCATATACAAACATCAACAGACCTCTAATCAACAGGGTCTGTGTACAGTGGCAATGGGCTACAGGTAATGAGATAATGTCACAGAATATATACCCTCTTTAAAGGCTATTCTAGACAGAAATGCAAATGGAGATGTATAAACAAAAACCATAGAGGAATATAAGAAGTTTAGCATTTATTGTTGTATTTCAGAGCACAGATAAACAAAAAAAGAAAGAGACCAAATTCTGTCCTCAACAGGAGGGGATGCTGTTTATTACCACAGCAGAGTCCTGTCTGCAGCCCTTCCTGCTGCATGAGAGTTGTATGAAGGGGAGGGAGACCTGGTCAGACACCCTATAGAGGTGGGAAAGGGCTTTCGGGATAGGGAGTTGATACAACCTCAAGAGGTACTTGCAGGTTAAGTCAGTCTTGAGAACTTCATGATCTCATCTTCCTAGAGTTGTTTACCCAAACATGGCAGTCTGTCTTCAGATAATTTCTGCCCCAGTCACCAGTCTTTTCTGAGATAGAGGTGTGGCTGACCAGTAACAGATGGACTGAAACAGCAAGATAGACTCTGGAGACTTGTGTTTTTCTGCCGCTAGGGTATTCTTGAATGGAAAATCACAAACATCATATACAATCTATTACCTACCAATGTATCTTTGTTGTTTATTCCTGTTATAAAATAACTAAGGCTAGATGGATATATAAAGAAAAGTATTGCTTATGTCACAAGGTCAGAGGCTCAAAGTGTAAGAAAAGTTGGTGGCATCAGTTCTGTCTGCACTGACAGTCTTCTGTCTCTGTGGAAGCATGGCAGATGGCAGCATGGTGGGGGCCAGGTACGAAGCAGTGTGGAAAAGAAAAAGCATGGAGAGAAAGAAAACAATAAATAAAGATGCAAGAACTGAGAAGGAATCCTCTTCAGCCCTGGTTTTTATCAATTCCCTGTTGTAAAAGGGCAAGGGTTCCTTGAGACCTGTATTCATCCTTTCTAAGGGTGATGTTCCCAGTGACATATTTTTTTCTGCCTGACTTTTTAAAAGTTTTATAGTCTCAAAATTGCCACAGTGGGTACCCAACTTCCAGCACATGGATTTTGGGTGTGACACATGCGAAGAATCGCCAAACACTAGTGCCAGGTCAAAGAGGAGCTCCCTTGAAAAGTGTGTTTCCATAGTTCTTATTGTCTGGATATATACCTCTCCCAGACGATTGAAAAGAGATCAAGTCTTCTATTTTTATATTTATTTTTTGCCATCTCACATAATAATGACAAGGTCATAACATCATTTTCGGCTTACATCTTAAAAATACCAATGTGACTGTGGACTTTAGTGTATACATACTATTTTTAAACAAACTGAAATAAAAGAGTTATGCTGAAAAGTGTAACAAAAATACTGACTTTTCTTTCATCATTTTGAATTTTTCATTTTTGAAACAGGTTATAAGAAACAAAAATAATCTCATACAGAATATATTATAAATAATACATTATTGATAGTAAAGTTTTAAACCATAAAATTTTATAATCCATTGGAGTATAATTAAGAACAATTATGAGAAAGTACAATGATATATTATTTCTATAGAAATTGTCCAATATATAAAGTTACTTTTAATTTATTTCAAATTAATCATTTTATAAAATAGTCATTAAAATATATTTTAAAGGGTAAAATGTCTATTAATATTGCATTAATATCAACATATTCAGAATCTTCTATTTTTAATGTTAGGATGAATTCTGAGGAGTCTAAAGAAGGGAATTTTGTACGATAATCATAGTCACATTTACTGGATAAAGAAATGTGGCACATTTGCACAAAAGATGATACACTTAAATGGATAAAAACAATGTGGCACATTTTTACAATGGGGTATCACTCAGCTGTTAAAAATGATGAATTAAAATAAATATATTTTAATGACATCATGAAACTTGCAAGCAAAGGAATGGAACTAGAAAAAAAAGTCATCCTGAGTGAGGTAACCCACATCCTCATGGTGTGTACTCTCCTGTAAGTGGATATTAGCTGTAAAGTATAACCATGCTACAATCCACAGACCCATAGAGGCTAGGTAACAAGGAGGGCTCAAGGAGGGCCACATAGATATTCCAGGGAAAGGAAAATAGAGGAAGTTTTGTGTGTGGACTGGTCCTGGATGGAGATCATGAGGGATCAGGTGCTAAGAAAAGCAACTAGGAAAGGAGGGTATTTAAGGGTGAGGTAGAAACCTAGTGCAAAGGAAACTCCCAGCATTGTACAAGGATGACCCCAGCTAAGACTCCTAGGTATAAGGGATACATATCTGCACTGACTATTTCCAGTGACCAGGCAAGTCTTACACTGGAGGGATTGGGATACAAAGCCAGCCACATAACCTTCAACCTATAGCCTGTCCTGCCTATGGGATGCGCTGGGGTAAGTGTGACACAGAGATTGTAGGAGTGGCTAACCCATGACTGACCCAGCATGACACCCATGCCTGGAGAGTTAGCTCACCCCTGACATTGCCTGGAGTGCCATGATCCAGATAATGGATGTCCCAGAGACCTAGGATAAAACCAAATACAATAGGGTAAAAAAAGTCAATATAATGATTCTTAATTCTATTCTCCTATTCTCACAGATCGATGGTGTAGGAGGGTCCTTCTGTATTTCTGTTGCTTTCATTGGTTGAATAAAGAAATTGCCTCAGCTTTTTGATAGGGCAGCCCTTAGGTGGGAGGAGTAGACAGAATGGAAGGCTGGGGAGAAGTGAAGTATAGAAGACACCATATTTCTCCAGCACAAGATGGACTTTGGTTAGAATCTTCCCGGTAAGCCATGACCACGTGGTAATACACAGATTACTAGATATGGGTTAAACTAATATATATAAGAGGTTAAAACTAATGGGCCAGGCAGTAATTTAATCAATAGAATTTTTGTGTGGTTATTTCAAATATAAGCTAGCCCAGTGGCCGGTAGCTGGGCAGGACAGAACAAAAGGCCCCCGCTCCTCTTAGGTGCTGGGAACACAGCCCACACCTCATTACTACAGATAGATGCCCAGGCCAATTGTCGTCAGAAAGGCTTCATGCAGCAACTGATGGAAGAGGGTGCAGAAAACCAAGTCAAAAATTAGGCTGAGATCAGGGAATCCTGCTGAAAAGAGGGAGGAAGCCAGAAGGGTCAAGGACATCACAAGAAAACTCACAGAATCAACTGACATAGTTCAAAGGCACTCACAGAGACTGAACGCACAACCAGACAGCTTACATGGTATTGACCTACCTACAGGCTCTTTGCATATATGTGATAGATATACAACTTGGTCTTTTTGTGGGACTCCTAAAAGTTAGAGCAAGAGATGTCTATGACTCTTTAGCTTGGTTTTGGGTCCCTATTCATCATATTGAGTTGCCTTGCCCAGCATTAAAACAAGGAGGGAGTGGTGGTTCTTAGTCTTACTGCAACTTTCTATGTCATGTTTTGTTGATATTCATGGGAGGCTTGACCTTTTCAAATAGAAATGGAGGTGTGGATGGGGAGCAGAGGGGAGGTGGTTGGGGACTGGGAAGAGATGAGGAAGGGAAAACTGTAGTTGAGATGTAAAATTAATTTTGTAAAAAATTAAAAAGTTGTGCATTTTAGTAATTCTGTCTTAGTAAAAGGGTAGACATGCTTGCTGCAAAACATTGATGATAAAGTATATTTAGAGCTATTACAGGAGTCACTGGGGATCAGTGTATCCTGAATGTAGAGAAAAAATAGAACCCAACAAAGTCAAATACTTAACTTTTAAAAGAAAGCTTATCCTCTTACAATAAAACCTGGTTTAGCTGTTATTCTGAGAAATGATATATTTCATTTGATGTTAATATTTTTGTCAATTAACCCACACACTATAATTTCTAAGGAACACATGTTCAGCAGCCTAGAAGCTAAAGCATGTCTTATTCATGTCAAATATTTCTTTCCATCCTGATGTTTTCTGTGTTCCTTAAAAAACAGAATCATTCTTCAACTTTTCATAAGTGCTATAAGACAATTAATAATAAATGTTGTATGCGATCACTGTAATAGTAACTTCAGAATAATAATAATAATATAATAATAATGTGGAACAATCTGAGAATTACTCATTGCATAATAATCACCTTGCTGTCAGAAAAGGGATGAAGAAAGCAGAAGTCAATATCCCATTAGTAAGACCATTATAAACGATTTCATTAAGCACATTTGTTCTTTGTTAGGGCACTAACACAATTAACAGTACATTTTAACCGCCAAATAAAGGAATGAGCTGATGTAGACTAAAGAAGCTAAATACATAAGTAATCACTTCTACTTTATCAAAAAGGAACATTGCAAGCCATTATGGAATATGTGAGCTGATCATTTGTTAAAACTTTATTCTTGTCATAGATGCTCTGAGCAAAATGATTTCAAGAAAATACTTATAAAGCATGATTTTATGTAAAACAGTTAAAATTCATATAAATAAGTCAGATGTGGGATACACGCCTTTAGTACTGGTGCCCAGGATACAGGAGCAGGGAAGCTCCTTGAGTGTGAGGCCAGCTTTCTTTGTAAGTGAGCTCCATGCCAGCCAGGACTACATGGTGAGACACTAAAAGACAAGTAAAATTTCACAAGTGAGCCCTTTCTTGACAACTTTGTAGAAATCAGTTAAAGATCAATGACCTCTGCATAATAGATTTTGAACTAGAAACAGGGAGGAAGTCTGCTAGAATTAATAGTAACTGCAACTATTACATTACACTCTCAACCCACACACTCTGACAAGTATTTCAGCTACATTGTGTAGCGTGAGCATAGGACACAAATGTCATTGTAACACCCAACTGCTTCTGTATCTTGGGGGAAAGCATTTAGCATTACAAGATTTTTTAAAGTTTTCATTTTTAAAAATTATACCTTGCAAACGCAATGGGAGAATCCTGCAGTCAAGTCTGAACTGGAGAGGCTGAACTCTAGCATGGTGAAGCATTCTGCTCACAGATCAGCCGGTTTGATCCTCCAGTCCAGCTTGAAGCCATCCCAGCAGTAATGGCGCGTCTCACTTAAAGTGGTCTTAGAACCATAAACATGCTCTATGGGTCCTCTAACAGCTATGGCTATTTTATATTTTTTTAAAAAATAAAATATACCTATTATTTTTTAAATGTAGCGGTGATATAGGAAAAAAGAAAGGTCCAGAACGTCAAGAACATATCTAGTCCACAAGCCTAGACATGCTAACAATCTTCATATACTTTATCAGACAACAAACCCCTGGGGAATCCTGCTTTATTTAAAAATGTTCCAAATACATGTTAATAATTGCAAACAAATGGATCTGGATGGCAGAACAGACCAAAGGTTCAGTGTTTTTAAATAGTATCAAACAAGAATATACTTAACAAAATTAATTAAAACAAGTAGATCTGGAACCAAAACACTAAGGAACATAAAGATAAGAAAAAATGTTTTTGTTCTTTTTTCATCACATTAGCTTTTGGGTTTTTCTTTCTTTCTTATTCTCCTTTTTCACCTGAATAGTGGAAAAACTGTCATCAATGGATTTGCCAATTGTTCCCAGAACAGGGCTCTCTGGGGCACAGCAAGACAATTGGGCCTGTGGGAAATTCAGGCTTTCTTTTCAAATAGCTATTTTCAGATGGTTTTCTTCTCAGAAAAATTTACTTCATTTGTTTTGTAGGAGATTGTTATATGCATATTACAAAATTGGTTTGGGCAGACTTATTGAATCTAAATATGAGGACAGCTGCCCTCAGGGTTCTTTAAAATGATATATGTTGATTAACTTGAGGGAATGAGAACTCGGTGAGAAGTTTCTGAGAAACGATTGGGAATACAAGGAAAGTAATCAGAGAACCAGGAAAACACAGCAAATAGGTGCAGCATAACCTTGAAGGGTGCAATACCAGGAAGCTTGCTCTGGTTTCTGTGTGCTGATCTATAGCAAAACCCGAAACTACTGAGGGCTTCACCCACTTCGATGGAGAACACATCACCAAGCTGGCATTCCAAAAATCTCCCCAGGGCATTCTTAGCATGCTGGTGGTGCACATACAAAAGCCTGGACCAGCTGAGTGACCATATGGAAGAGAAGAGAACCTGTCAATTGATCATCCTGCTTGGCACATGGATGGCACCTTGCCAGACACAGAACACCTAGAAACACTGAGAAACCGATGAGATTTCCTAAAGGTATAATGTTCTACCTAAGCTGACAGAAGATGCAAAGTCAATGGGATTTCAATAGCAACAGATTTGTCAAAGTAAAACACAAAATTTCCTTAAAAGCATGTCCTGCCTAGAAAATAAAACAGAGATCAGTTTCTCCTGGATTAGTTCTTGCTCACTGATTCAACACAGGTGGAGAGAATAGAGAGCACAGATTATAACAATCAACCTAAGTATCTATACAATACTCTCTAAAAAACAAGTTTATTTAGGAAATGTCCATGTAATAATTTACCCAAAATTCCACCTTGAATATGAGATTATTTTATATGGTAATTATATCGTTGATAACCATTGCACTGAAGCTGCCTCTAGCCTGATAATGCATGAGTTCTTAGTCTTTCAGTCATGAGTGCTCTCCACTTTCGAGATACATGATTAGCATTTAAGGGTTGAAACTCCTAATATTACAATGTACATGAAGGGGGGGTATGTTTGATGTGTGTGGGGTATGTTTGGGTGTCTAGTGTTTGTGTGGTATGTGTGGAAGTGGAAATGTGCAGGAATGTGTGATGGGGGTTATGAGTGTGTAGTGTGTGGGGGGTGTATACGTCTGTGTAAATTTGGGTGTATGTGCCAGGGTCGGTCAGGGATCCTGCTTTATCACTCTCAGCCTTGCTCATTTTTCATGGATTTTCTCCCAAGAGCAGGAACAAGGCCAGCAAAGCAAGTCCAGCAATCCTCCTGTCTCTACGCATCACAGCACTCCAGTTGTAGGAGCATCCAGGCAGGGCCAGCTGTCTGCATGGGTGCTAGGGATCCAAGCTAGACCCTTACACTAGCCAGTCAACACTTTTATACACAGCACCTTCAACTCAGACTAGGGAGCTTCTTTCTCTCCTTATTAATAGCATATTTATATCTCATGGTGCAGTGTTTAGAACCATATATGTATTATATAAGGTTCCAACTAGGAAAAACATTCTGTGTTCCTAAACATTTGTGATTTCATTTTAGTGAAAGAATTTAAAATCTTTGTTCTTTTAGTTGTTTCGAATGTGTCTTGTTTTTGTGGTCACCCTACAATGCAACAGTATAGAAGGACTTCCTCTTCCTATCTAAGAATTCTTTGGTACAGTTATTTGTGACTAAGTTATCTTAGATTAGATGAAGGACACCATGTGTTTAAAATCTTTCTATGACTCCCTTATTTGGAGTTGCATAATAACTTCCAGTTCTGGTGTGGGACAATTCCTTATTCTGTCAATTATGTTTTAAATAAACACTGATTGGCCAGTAGCCAGGCAGGAAGTATAAGCGGGATGATCAGACAGGAAGTAGAGGCAGGGCTGTGGGATTGTTCTGTGACTTATGCCTTCACAGTTCCATAAAAGTTATTACATATGCTACAGTTCTTTATCTACTTATTAGTTGCTTGATTCTACATCTTGACTGTTATGATAAATACTGCAACAAACATGCAGTGCAAATAAATTCATTGTCAATAGGTTATGTTCTAGGCTCTCTTTTCTGTTTTGTTGATCTGTGTGACTATTTCCATGACCCCAAACATGCTATTTTGATTACTACAGCTCTATAGTTAATAGTGTCATGCCTCTTGCTGTGCTGTTTACAAAGACTCCTTTGTGTATGTTTGTGTGTGTGTGTGTGTGTGTGTGTGTATGTATGCTTCATTCTAAATAGATATAGAGATTCATGTATGCTTGTGTTCAATTTCTTTCATTGGGGACTCAGGAGGATTTTAAAAATTGATTATAAAATACTGTATTATTTTACTAAGCATCTTAATATTTTGACATGACTGTTATCCAACAAATATAAATATAAGAAAATCTGAATTAACACACTTTCTTAATATGTAAATCAACCTAAATAATTGAAACCTAGTTGTCTGAGGTATCTTTATATGGGCAATCAAGCTCACACAAGTGTGAAAGCCATTTTCTTTTTATGTTTAAAGGCTGTTAACACCTAAGAAAGTCTGATTACCCCCATGAGACCAGATACTACTAAGTGTGGGGAAAAAATGAAACAAATAAACAAACACAAAGCAAACTCAGTAGGATGCAAAGGATGAAAACGAGCTCTGGAAGTCTCTGGTCCATCCTACAGTTACAAGCATTGGGTCTCAGAGCTAGGCCACGCTGGTATACAAAACAAGGCTAGCTCAGTCTTGCAGCGGTAGTCTCTTATCAAAAAGTTTGGTCCCATCTTGATCCTTAGGTTGCTATATACTTGGCCAAGAACTGGTGAGCAACTTGAGAGCCACCACTGCTCTACCCATTGGTCTTCACATAAACAAACTTTCAGCAAACTTTGTCTTAAAATACTCCTGGTCCTTTTCTTCGTGTAAAGTTTTCACTTTTCATTTCTATTAATAGAAACTATTTCCAACTAAAATTACTAAAATCCTTGCATCTACACAGATTTCTTTTTAAACTCAGTCTGTGGTTTACAAGATGCTCTGTAGGAATTGCAGTTTGAGAATGTGAACTGACAAGTTCAGAGGTTTTTTAAGCTACAACTAAAACTGAAAAGATTGAACAAGCTGCTGTTAGGACCCAGGGATATGAGACATAATCACACCCACAGATGTTTAACTTCTAGATTTAATAAAAATATTTTAAATAAAATTGCAAAGAAAGATGCCTGGAGAGATGAGTAGGCAGTTATTGGACGTATCATGCATTAAAGCCAAGGTGTTATTAATCCATCTTTTCAGTTTTTTTGTCTCAAGGAATATTTTCTACAAAAGTGATGGATGAAAACAGAATATGTTTGGTACTGACAACAAGACTTGGTAATATACAGAAGGCTGATCTCCAATACATACAAAGAACTCAAGAAATTTGTCATCAAAAGAACAAATAGTCCAATAAAAAAATAGGGTACAGACCCAAAAAGAGAACTCTCAACAGAAAAATCTAAAATGACTGAAACACGCTTAAGGAAATGCTCAGCCTCCTTAGCCATTAGAGAAATGCAAATCAAAATAACTCTGAGATTACATCTTATATCTGTAGGAATGCCCAAGATAAAAAACACTGATGAAAACTTATGCTGGAGAGGATGTGGGGTAAAGGGAACACTCCTCCATTGCTGGAGGGAGTGCAAACTGGTATAGCCTCTTTGGATATCAGTATGGAAATTTCTCAGAAAATTAGGAAACAATCTACTTTAAGACCCAGCAATACCACTTTTGGGTAGATACCCAAAAGATGCTCATTCATACCACAAGAACATGTGCTCAACTATGTTCATAGCAGCATTGTTTGTCATAGCCAGAAACTGGAAACAACCTAAATGCTCCTTCACCAAAGAATGGATAAGGAAAATGTGGTATATTTACAAAATGGGATACTACACAGCAGAAAAAAAAATAACATCTTGAAATTTGCTGGATGGATCTAGAAAACATCATATTGAGTGAGGTAACCAAGACACAGAAAGACAAATATCATATTTACACAGTCATAAGTGGTTTTTAAACATAAAGCAAAAAAAAGAAGCCTAGAATTCACAGAGAACATAGACAACAAAGAGAACCTTAAGAGAGACATACATGGATCTAATCTACATGTGAAGTAAAAAAGACAAGATCTCCTGAGTAAATTGGGATCATGGGGACCATGGGAGGAGTAGAAGGGGAAGGAAGAGGAAGCAAGGGGAGTAGAGAAAAATATATAACTCAATAAAAACAATTTTTAAGAAAGACGTGGTAATACAGTTTTAAATGGTTATTGTCATTCATTGTTAACCAAAGTGCATTCCCATCACATGAGGAGTAGAACTTCACAGCTCAAGGGAACTTCCTGTAATTTCTTGTCATGTGCTGTCATGTAACAGTAACATCAGAATGGTCACTTAGCCTCCCCAGGGTCAATCTCATTCAAGGAATGTGGATAATTTAAATAATAACTAATAGAATTTAAACTAAACACATTTTTTCATTTTTCGAAACAGGGTTTCTCTGTAGCTACTTCTTGGAGACCAGGATTGCCTTGAACTCACAGAGTTCAAAGGAGTCCCTCCCTTCTGAATGTTGGGATTAAGGTGTGTGCCACCACCACTCAGCTTAATACTTCTAATTTATAGTTTTTCCGTATTTTTATGTTATGCAAAACTTAACAGTGAAGAAGTGCATGAAAGTATCCATCTTTGAACGTCTACATATTAGACAGATACACAAACTGTATTTTATATTGTTTTAAAATCAATAATTGTTTATTTCCCCTTGTTCCCGGCCCTCTCGCTCCCCCACTACCCCACCGCCCTCCCCCTGCTTCCTTAAGATGGGGCTGAATACACTGCCCTATGGGAAGCCCAAGGCCCTCCCCCCTCCATCTCGGTCTAAGAAGATGTGCATCTATATAAATTTTGCTTTTAACAATAGATAAATAAATAAATAAATAAAAGAAAATACTTAGAACAATTGGCCGTTTAAGTCATTTATTTCTAAGACACTTTCTTTTTCTTTAAAAACAAAGCTGGTATTTATAGATGGGTATTTTAGTAGGACATTATGTTCCCTTTATAGCCTGTTGTTTTCTTTCTAAACCATAGTATTTTTCTCCTTACTTTAGCACATACTTCAATTCTCACTGCTAATATTTTTAACTTTAGTTTAATGTTTCAAAAGACCATTGCATTATATAACTTTTGGGAAGTAATTTAACTCCACTTAACACCCAAAAAGGCTAAAACCAAGCTTTGAATAATTGATTTTTAATCTATGTAATTTAATCTGTCAGAAACATAGCAAATAAGTAAATATTGGGGGAAGCTCTTGAGGAAACTCATTCCTTTGGTGTCTGCCCTTCTGCTTCAGAGGGTTTGTGTGTTGCCCTTCACCTGTAGGTACACTCATCTTGAACTGTTCAATCCAGCAATAACTTACTTATTGAAAGTCTTATATCTTGTTAATTATTGACAATAGTTTTAAAATCAGTTATGAAAGTGATTGATACAGAATCAGGAATTAACAAGAAAATGGCACTTTTGATTTTATGGATTAGAGTTATTAAATCACACATATAAAAATTGAAATGTACTGATCCACTTCATTACAAACACACAAAGGATATAATTGTGAATTAGATGTGCTTTTTATGGAAGAGCCTTTTGATGATATCTGTCAGTAGAAGAACAGGAAAAATCATTGAAATTATTTGGAATTATTTTGAGAGCTACAAAGGTACCAGTATCATAGATACACCTCGTGATTTAATACCAAAGTATATGTTGAAGCTTGTTATATCCATGTGTAAAAATTAACTTTGTAACTTCTCCTAAACTTGCTAATTTCATGGCACACAGATTCAGTAATACATCTGTAAGTGTGTTAAGGATAAAAACTGTTTCTGTAGTTTGAGCATCTTACGTTATATGTACAGAATGTGTTATCCCATAATTGCTTTCTGAATTCTTAGCATAAACAGGGAAGGAATCTGTTATTCAGTTTTCTTCTTGCAGTAATAACTGTATCATTAGAAAGATTCCAGACTGATGATCTTGGCATGGACAATGTTCATTGGGATGTTTGAAATTTGACATGTTTTTTTAATGAGAAAGAATTTTTATTACCATGATAAACTGTTGGAAAAAACTGTGCAAATAGAGTTGATTTCACAGGCTGAGCCCTGGCAATCAAAGGCAGAGTTGCAGTCCTGACATCAGAACAGAGTGTGAATCAGGGTCTTAAATACTATGGAGCAATGGAATAATGAGGAGGAGCGGGTTGTGTCCCACCGCCCAGCTCCCAGCCACCGGCTAGCTTATACCAGAAATAACGACATGGAAATTGTATTAATTAAATTACTGCCTGACCCATTAGTTGTAGCCTCTTATTGGCTAACTCTTACATATTATTTTAACCCATTTCTAATAGTCTGTAAGTCACCACGAGGCAGTGATTTTACTGTGAAGATTCTAACCAAAGTCCATCTTGGGCTAGAGAAACATGGCGTCTGCTACACTTCCCTTCTCCCCAGCCTTCTGTTCTGTCTACTCCGCCCACCTAAGGGCTGCCCTATCAAGAAGCCAAAGCAGTTTCTTTATTCAACCAATGAAAGCAACCGAAATACAGAAGGACCCTCCTACACCAGAGCAATCCAGCTTCTTAAAGAGTTTTGAAGGACCTGACCAGTTGCACTGAGAGGATTTCATTACCATTAGTATTTTCACTTTCCCGGATGTTCCACTCCTTCAGAAACTTCCATCCATGGCAGTGATGGAGGTGCTGCCCCACACTGTGGCTTATATTAGCATGATGAATTTCTTTAAGCCTTGAGTGACCTTCATACAGGTAAAATTGAATCCTTGGTTTTGGTGTAAAAAAGAACTTCAGGGTGAGAACGTATGAAGCAGAGGTACAACTTGATTAAGAGATTATTATATAGATCTTAAGCAGAAGGTTAAGAGAAGGAGGGGGTACTTGAGAGGAAATAAAGACATGCCCAGGAGTAAAAGAGTGGGCTTCTCACAGAGTTAAATGTCAGTTTCTCCATAAAGAACATATACACTGTTTCAACTGGAGAAAGAGTGCTATTAGTTTCAAAGGGTAAAATCACAATGTGGCTGCTGATATATAAATAACCAGACTAGAGTAGCTAGAGCAAGTGTAAACCAAGGGTCAAGGAAAGGAAGGATCTGTATACAATGAACCAAGTTCATAACACCCATAGAAACTCCTAGATAACCCGTGGAATAGGAATGAGGCCCTGACAAATTGAAACATATTCTAGCCTTCGGCCTGGAACATCTATCTTAACTTAAAACATCTACTCATGAAAGGATCGTTATATCTATGTGTGTAACCATCACCGAAAGCATGTCAACTGTGCTAAAATTCTGGCTTACCTGAAGAGCAGCTTCAAGCAGACTCTGGGGAGTGAGGATTCTCTTTGCATGTCCCCATCATTTTCTCTGTCTAAGTACTGCCTCAGTCACCCAACTTGGGAATCAAAACATAAAAGGTTGTTGGGAGAAAATGCTATCAAAACAACTTCTGGGTATGACGGAAGAACAGAAGTGGCCTGTGTGAAATTATGAGGTAGAGTCAGAATAAGAAAATGGAAAAAAATTGTTTTTCATAGAGCAAAAGAGGAAGTATTACAGGACATTCTGAAAGTCTAATGTGATGAAAGGACACCTGAAAATAGCATAAAAAGATACACAATGTAGAAATGTAACCTATACCTAAGTTTAGCTGCACAGGTCGTGTGTGTGTGTGTGTGTGTATGTGTGTGTGTGTGTGGTCTGGTCTGGACATGGAAGACTCCTCCAAATGGCAAACCAAGCAAGAGACACCACAGAAGCCAGGCATCATTTTGTGAGAGAATCAACTATCAAATAATGTTTCTCACCTAGGAGCCTGGAATCAAGCAGAAACTACAGGTCCAGGGAGACCCATTTTGATCTGCCACTGCTCCTGGGTCAGAGAAGGGCAAAGGATATAGTTGTGGAGGGCAGGAGGGCAGGACACTGAGAAGCTTAAGTAACAAAGCATTGAAAACTGAGGTCAGATGTCCTTGCTCTGCAGTGTATGGTGTCCAGATCTGACAGAGAGCCTGAGATAGAGAGTCCTAAGAGGAGAAGAATTATCCTCCTCAGAGTCTCTCTCTAATGCTGCTACTTCCTGGGAATGGCCTTTTTCCTACTGCTTAGAGCATCTGTTGCTTTCCTGATTGCTGTTTTTCAGCCTTTCTCAGATTCCCTAGTGACTCTGTTAGATCACACATGAGTATCACCTGTTGCCTTAGAGATTTTTTTTCCCATACACTAGATGTATATAATAAAATGTCTTCAGAAAAATAATGAAGTATCACCATAAAGGCAAAGTAGAACTATTAGAACCAAAATAACGTCATTTATGCATTTATGTGGCTTATTAAACCATACTTAGTGCAACATTCAGGAATTTCTTTTAACACTTTGCAAATAGTTTGTACTGAATCAAGGTTCTGACCTTCATAAAGACATCAAAAAGACTAGATGCCATATTTTAATTATATTTTAAATATGCAACAGAGTGTGCACATCTTACTAAATGTGCTGCCATATAAGGTAATTGAGAACATTATTTAAATTGTGTTATTCCTAATTTTGCTACATTTGTTATCTATATAATAACCATCGTATTCATTACTTAATTTTGATACTTTCTGCACTATTTTGGGGTTTAACAATGAAAACCTCTCCTATTTTCTTTTCACGGAGAATTTGAGATAAAACTCAAGCATTAGGTAGAGCCCCTTTTCGCACTTAAGGGAAGCATGGTTATGAACTGTTTTAGACACATTCTTTGGAGGATACAATAGGAATGACATTTTCCGAGGACTTGTCCTTCTCTTTTTATTTTGAAAGTAGATTCTTTTATCACATAATACATCCTGATTACAGATATCCTCCCCTTCTATCCAGATCCATTCCCTTTCTGACTCTCAGAACAGAGCAGGTTTCTAAGAGATAATAATGAAATGCAGCATAATATTTTAAAACAAAAACTATTACACCCAAGTTGGACAAGACAAACCAACAAAAGGAAAAGGGTCCAAGAGAAGGCACAAGAATCAGAGACTCACCCTTTTACACGCTAAGCAACCCCATACAAACACTGAACTGGATGCCATAACATATATGCAAAGGACCTGATCTAGACCCACACAGACCCTGTGCATGCTGCTTCAGTTGCTGTGAGTTCGTGTGGTTTTTTTCTCATAATGATTTAGGCCTTGTTTTCATGGTGTCTTTCACCCCCTCTGACTCTTACAGTCTTCCTGCCTCCCCTCCACTGGGTTGGTTCCCTCTGATCTCATGGGAGGGATCTAATGGAGACATTCATTTAGGACCGAGTGTTCCAATGTCTATGTCTCTCTCTCTCTCTCTCTCTCTCTCTCTCTCTCTCTCTCTCTCTCTCTCTCTCTGTGCTTAATGTCTGGCTGTGGGTCTTTGTATTGGGGAAAACTTTTATTGTATTATCTATGTGTGTGTGTGGTACATGTATGCATGTTCACATATGTGTAGACATGTACATAGATGTATGTGTATATATGTGGACATGAATGCACAAGCCGAGGCTGATGTCAGAAGACTTCCTCCTTCTCTAACTTATTAAGGAAAGGTCTCACACAACTGAAACAAGACCTCTCTGAAATAGACTTTCTTAGCTAGTCACTGTGCTCAGTAGACTCTGCCTTGTGAGTATTTAAATAGCAAGTGGAAGACCATAGCTGTCTGTTACTTTACTGTGTTCTAAGACTTTAAACTCCAGTCCACACACTTATGGGACATGTGCTTGTTGTAAGAGGCAAGCGGGCCATGTCCCGCCGCCCGGCTGGCTTAACCCCCGAAATAACCACACAGAAATTGTATTAATTAAATTTCTGCCTGGCCCATTATTTCATTATTTCTAGCTTCTTTTTGGCCAACTCTCACATCCTGATCTAACCCATTTCTAACAAATCTGTGTAACACCACGAGGTTGTGCCTTACCAGGAAAGATTCTAACCACCGCCCGTCTCAGGCAGGAGCTTCATGGCGTCTGCCCACTGCCCTTCTTCCCAGCATCCAGTTAGGTCTACTCCACCTATCTAAGTTCTGCCCGATCAAAGGGCCAAGGCAGTTTCTTTATTAAACCAATTAAAGCAACACATAGACAAAAAGACTTCCTACACCATGTGCTTGAGTGGCTGTCATTTCCACAGTCCCAAACAAAACCTTTTTGAAAATTCTATCAGGAAAGTCATTATTGTGACCTTCCAAGTGTCAGGACCCACTGTTATACACTATACAAATTGTTCTGTCATTATACAGAAATGTAGGAGTTTTGAGGGCCTCAAAAGATGAATAGATAGTAATAACACACAATCTTTCCCATTTCCCAGTGGTTAATAATAGGTCAAGAGTTGGTAAGCCAAGGGTCATCACTTTTCATGTAGATTTTGTTTTACTTTTTTGTAAAAGATAGCAGACACTCTTGCATATCTGCAATTTAATGTTACAATATTGGTCTCTATAGAAACAACACTCTGCAACAGACGTTTAGAATGCAAACATCTTCATGACCAATAATTAATACTGGCTAAATAGAAGATCCCCATTATCCCCTTACTCCCAGTATCTGAAAAATAAGATTCTTCCTTCTGCTTCTGTAAGTTTAAAAGTCTCAAATACCACATATAAATAAGATCATGCACTGTCCTCTGTATGATTTACCCATTACAATTTATATAAGTTGATCCATTTTTATGTGGCATACTTTTCTTTCATGGTGGACAAAATATCACATTTCCACATTTGCTTTATTCAGACACATACAATGAACATTTAAATTATTTCCATTCCTAATTTATATGAATAATACTATCACTGAAGCTTAACATTTTTATCCACTCAGCTCTTCTGTCTTTTGAATGAAGAGCTTAAACCATTTACATTTAAGTAATTGTTTAATGACTATTGCCATTTACTTTTGCTCTTTTTGTCTCTGTTTCTGTGTTCCTTCTTTCCCTCTCTTGCTATACTATTATTTGTTGTGTTGATTTTGGTACAGTGATATGTTTAATCTTTAATTTTATTGGTTTTATATCAGAACAGTATTAATGCTACCACAGAGATCACATAAAGCATCTTAAATAGTGACTTTGACCTAGAAATATGGCACATTGGATGGGAGCCACTGATCTTGCAGAGAATCAATTTGGTTCCCTATAGCCCAAAGCTACCTGCACCTACAACTCTATTGGCTATAACACCTTCTCCTGCCCTCTGAAGGCATTTGTACAGATGTATGCTCACACATACATAGAAACACACTAAATAATAAGTAAAAAATACTTTATTGTATAATTCTATATGCATGCAATATGTTATATATAAAGGATATGTATATATTCAATCATAAATAAAAGTCATAGTTTCATTATCTCTCCTCCATAATTACATTAATAGAGTGGTAATTTCCACTTATTTTTCTTACAGTATCAAATTAAAGACTACATATTCTACACAGGTTCCTTCAACATAGAACTTTGTGAGCAGAGTAATTCATTCTTATGATATATTTACTAGGAGATTTGTGAATTGTAGTTATTTTTGTTTTAATTTTCATTATAAATTAGAGTGACTGACACTCCAGTGTTATTTTACTACAAAATTTTCCATTTGTCTACATATTTACCTTTAATATTAGTGTTTTCACATGGTTTCCTGAGTTTAGTGTTTCTGTGTGCAAGATTTAAAAACTTATGTCAGCATTTCTTATAAAAACAAGCCTGGAAGTGATGAATTTTCTCAAATTTGGGGGTTTGGAAGGAATATATTTGTTTTCATTTTTGAGTGACTGTTTTCCAGATATTAATTATATTGGTTGGTAGATTATTTATATCAGAAATTTGAATATATTTCAATATGTGAGTGACTATAAATTTTGTGCTGAGAAACCCACTAATAGATTTATGGTGTCACCATTTTACATGAGAATTCACTGTTCTCATTCTGCTTCTAAATTTCTCGAGTGAATGTCATTGGATTTCTTTGAGTTCTGATTACAAACTCTAAATTTATACTGTACTTCGGCTCATATATATATATGTATATATATAATGTATATATATATACATTTCTTCCCCATTCTTTAATCAAATCTCCCAAGACTACCAACACACACACACACACACACACACGCATAAACACATACACACATATTCACACACACATACACATCTCATAGTGATTGAAAATTTGGTCTCAGTCAATAAAATTAAGACGTGTCACGACACTAGTTACTCTTTCCATTGCTTTCATCAGATACTGGACAAGAGGTATTTAAAGGAGGAGAGAGTTCCTTTGGTTCATGGTTCACAATGTCAGGGAAGGCACAACTGAGTAAACACTGAAATACGCAACAGCTCCTTAGATCTCAGTGAACCAGGAGGCAGGTCTAGGTTACAATACCTCAGTGTTCACTCCCAAGCTATAGTTTTTTTATTTTACTTTATTTATTTTGGGATTTTTGAGACAGTGTTTCTCTGTAGCTTTGGAGTCTGTCCTGAACTAGCACTTGTAAACCAGGCTGGTCTCAGACTCACAGAGATCTGTCTGACTCTGCCTCCCAAGTACTGGGATTAAAGTCATGCGCCACCAACTACCCAGCCCCAAGCTATAGTCTTACAAAAGAAACTCAGCTCTTAAGTGATCCACAAGTCTCTTGGTGCCACCAGCTGGACTCCAAGGAAACAGGTCAGTCTTCTGGGGTTATTTCCCATCTCAGACATGTCATTTGACATCTGACTCCCAGAGGCTCATAACTGTCTCGTAAACCAAAATGCATTCCCCATAGCCTTAACAGTTCCCAAAAGTTCAAATTCCCAAACATTTTCTGAGAGTCAAGGAAATTTTTTAACTATGATTCTTTGTAAAGTTAACAAAAAAAAGTTATGTATTTTTCACACACAATAGCACAATGTATTTTTGTTCAACATGGAAAAATAGGGGAAGAGCAAATCAAGTTTGGACCAAAGCTAGATCAAAAGTCAAAAAGGCGAAACTGAAGACTAAAGCCCCATCTGGCATCCAGGTCTTACATGGGTTACGCATGACTTTAACCTTTGGTTCTACACAATTTGAACTGTCAATATAAATTGAGTTTTATACTTAAAAGATTCTACAAGAAAGAGAAAATACTGATCTCCTATCTCCCTACAAAGTTTTGTGTTCAATAGTCCATTGCAAATTTTGTCCTTGCAGCACAAAGAAAGATTATTTGTGTCTCATTAATTTTTATGTAAAATTATTCTTTGTTCTTTTGGTTGCACCCTCACTAAATTAGAAGGGAAATAACTGGAGAAATTTTTATGAGTTTAATTGTCTAGATTTAAACATCGACTGCTGGTAATTAAAAATGGATATTATGGATGTCCATGATAAATATTTAGTGAGAATTCTTGTTATTTATGGCATTCATTTAGGGCAATGGCAATGTCATTAAGATGAATAAAGGAAGAGACACAAAGCAAGGTAGAGAAAGGTTGAAGAGATTATTCTAATACATCAAAGAACCAAGATTAGCTTCTTCACTGACATATAATTTCATTTTCCCCAAAGAAACAAAGGCTTTAAAATATGTAGAAAACATATGTTTATTGTTAACTATTCCTTAACACACTAAAGAATGGCTATTGTTAAACCAAGATAACTTATATTTCACTTCTTGTACATTAGTTCCCACATTCTTATCACTTGCAATCAGTATCAAACAGTGTCTCATTCATTCATCATGAAATTTATTTGTATCAAAAAATGAATAAGCTACAAAATAAAGGGATGATTTCCATGGAAATAATAATCATAAATTGGACTGTTTATAATACCTTAGTTTGAGTTGGAAAGGTAAGAGAAAGCTTCCCACTGCTTGTGCTGAGTCTGATAAGGGACTGCTCATCTCCTTAGTTGAGCTACAACAGCATCAAAAATGCTTCTTTATATTCTTCTATTGGGATGACTGTTCAGAGAACTGAGATAATTGAGTAGAAAGAGGAAAGCATTGAAGAAGATATTAATTATTCAAAGAAATGAAAGAAATCATGGGTATGTGAAGAACTATAAAATTGTAGGCTTTGATAAGGATATTGATTTTAGAGAAAAATTGAGCAAGGAAGTATAGAATACATGGGTAAGAGCGAAGGGGCTTGTACATTTGTTAATAGTTATTTTCTGTCCTTCTTTTTGATTATTTACTGAGATAGGAACTCACTATGAATCATAAAAATTAGTCATATAAAATATTGTTGCTAACCTTAATTCTAAATAAACGTAAGTGTTTAATGTAAATACAACTACCTAAATAAAAATTTTCTACTTTTGTCAAAAGAAATAATAAAATTTTAATCTTAAAAACTATTAACAAACCAAGTGAAGTGTAAGTGATTTCTTGTAGGAGATGACAAACACATGAACAAAATAGGAAGTAGACATGTGAAAAAACAGAAACAACAAGCAGAGACGAAACTGTCTGTGACTATGTGTGTCTCAAACATAGAAAATGTCACATATAAAAACAAATCCAAGAGAAATTAGAAATAGGAAATTTTAACCTAATCAAAATTTATGAAATGCCACTTTGGAAAGAAAAGAAAGGAATAAAGTGATCTGGGTAATTAGGATATATTTTGTTTATTAAAAAATTTTTACACAATATATCCTAATTACTGATTTCCCTCCTCCAACTCCACTAAAATCCTCTCCACTTCTTCCAAATCGTACCCTTTCCTATCACTAAAATATAAAGATACCTAAAACAATTATAAATTACATGAGATAAAATTTAAAAAAAAAACAAAGTTAGACAAAAAAACAGAAATAATCCAGAAAATTAAAAAGGCTTGATATTAATTTTTACTCTTCAAGTTTTTATATAATACACAGTATTTTATCCCCCATTTCTGGCTTGATTTTTACATCATTTTTGATACTTGTGATTAAACATGGTTGTAACATGAGGGTCCTGCTTGTTGGGGTTTCTGTCCTGCCCAGTACCCCACAGCCAGCAAGCCCCACCCAAAGAAAATCACACAGAGAGTCTACATTAAGTTATACACTGATTGGCCCATTAGCTCAGTCTTCCTACCAGCTCCCATAACTTATATTAACCCATTGTCAGCCACATGGCCAGTACCTTTTCTCAGCCGGGCAGCTTACATGTTGCCTCCTTGGAGATCTGCACAGGAATGCCAGGAAAGCTTCCTGCTTCCCAAATTCTCCTGTTCTCCTTACGCCACCTCTACTTCCTGTCTGGTTTTCCCGCCTATACTTCCTGCCTGGCCAATCAGCGTTTATTTAAAACATGATTGACAGAATACAGACAAATCTCCCGCACAACATGGTTTCAGAATTTTAAATGAAAACTTTAGAAATCAGCAACTATAAGTAGCATGCTCTTCCAGGGTTGAATGATAAATTTTCTTATTGTCTACTTTAATCCTGTCAGGAGTACATAACATTCTTCTAATATGTCCCTTCTGTTACATGTTAGAGACTTAATGTTTTTGTTTGAGTTTTTATTGCTGTGAAGAGACACCATGACCATAGCAACTCTTATAAAGTAAAACATTTAACTGAGGTGGAAGTTTACAGTTTCAGAGGTTCAGTCCTTTATCATCATGATGGAAAGCATGGCCACTTGCAGGTAGATATAGCACTGGATATATCTTGACTAGAAGGCAGGAGGAAGATCCTGACTGTCACTCTGAATGAAGCTTAAGAAAAAGATTTCAAATATCACAAACACAGTGATGTTCTTTCTCCAACAAGCCACACCTACTAGTGCCTGTTGGGGGCCATTTTCTTTAAATCACCACACTTAGTAGCTGTGTTGGTTACCAGAACCACCTCTGTAATATCTTAGTCATTGAGATGAGGACAGAGAGAAGAAAGGGAAATGAGGCAGATGGGCGTAGGAGGGTCCTCCTGTATTTCTGTTGCTTTCATTGGTTAAACAAAGACTCAAAAACTAAAGGAGAAAAGTTACAATGATATCTGACCCAAAATCCAAGGCAATAAGTAACATTTTACATCTAAATGGTTAATAGATGGTGAAAATATAAGTCTATACCACAAAAAAATTATTTTTTAAAACAGTTGGACTATGTCTTTCAGGTATAACCTAGGTAAGGACAACAGCAATACTTTGTAAAATTTTCTGCTTTTAAAATTAGCATATAAACAATTAGATATAATCAGGACATTTTATCTAATTCTTATTACTCCCAGTCTCTTTTGTTTTTATAAAACCTATTTGTCTTATTTTCTGCTCTCAATCAATATTTTCACATCAAAAAACTCTTTATAGAGGAAACTGAACAAGATCATAATGTCCATACAATTTATCCTACTCAATGTAATCACATAGGCATTGAACCAGCTCAAAAAGTCACAGGTCTACTTTAAGATTTTTAAATGAAGGAGAGAGACCACATTCACATACCATAACATAATATTATAGTTGTTTTATTTTGGTATTGCATATTGTTAATCTCCTAGGTTATCTGCTGTTGAATTAAATATTATCACAAGGAAATATGTACAGAAATAATAAATATTAAAGGGGTGCAGAGCTATCCAACATTTCCACTATCCACTGGAAGTCATAGAATGTGATTTATGAATAAGAGTTCTCCTTTTAAAAGAATTAGGCATGCAACATCAACTCAAATGAAGAGAAATTCAAAGCAATATGACTAAAATCAGTAATAAGACAAGATTGTCTATTCTCTCCTTGCATATGAAATGCTAACGTAATACTTGGAGCCTTAGATAGAGTAATAAGATAATTGAAGGTGTTGAAAACGGTACAAATTTAAAGGGAAGAAGTCAAAGTACCTCTATTTGCAGCTGATATGATAGTATACAAAATTGATCCTAAAAACTCATCTAAGAAATTACTACAGTTGATCAATACTTTCTTCAAAAGTACCATGACCTAAAATTAACTCACAAATCTCAATAGCTTTTCTGCATAGCAGCAACAAATGGACTAAGAAAAAAAAAAACAGGTAAAAAAATTATCAAACACAATTGCCTTAAAAATAAACCTTGCTGCAACGCTAACCAAGCAAGTGGAAGACTTTGATAATAAAAACTTTAAGATATCAAATAAAGAAAATGAAGAAGGTATCAGAAGGTAGAAAGAGCTCCGACTCTCATGGATCAGTAGGATTAATGGAGTGAAATGGTTATTCTAACAAAATCACTCCATAGATTCAATGAAATCTCCATCAAAATTTTAACACATTTCTTGAAAGAAAAATGTTCAGCTTCATAAGGAAAGCACAAACTAACAGGGTAGATAAAACAATCCTAAAGAACAAGAGAACTCCTGGAGATACTACGATTTCAATTATGCTGCAGAGCTATGCTAATAAAAACAGCACAGTATTATTAGAAATACAGAAAAGATGAAAAATTCAATTAAACTGATAATCCAGGAAGTCTACATATCTAGGATACCCGGTATGTAAAGAAGACAGAATACACACTGACCGAAAGATAGCATCTTCAACAAATGGTCCTGATCAAGTTGGATGGCTGAATACAAGTGAGTTCATTCCACTCACATCATCCTGCACAAAACTCAAATCTAAATAAATAACAACCTCAACATAAAACCAGATAAACTGAACTTAATAGAAGAAAAAATGCTAAGTAACCTTGAACACATTGACACAGTAAATGAGTTTCAAAAAAAAAAACCACTGATTGCACAGGCACTTAGATCAACAGTTAATAAACTGGAGCTCATGTACCTGAAAAGCTTAGCAAAGGACACCATAAATCAGACAAATATGGCAGGCTACAGGATAAGAAAAGATTTTACCAATTATACATCCAATAGAGGGCTAATATCTGAAATAAAAAAAACCGAAAAGAATTGCATCAAGAAAATAAGTAACACAACTTTTAAATTGTGGTACAAATTTAAACAGAGAGTTCTTAAATGAGTAAATTCAGATAGCTGAATTTAAAGAATTAAAGAAATGTTCAACATCTTTAACCATCGGGTAAATCAAAATCAAAATTTTTTGATATTGCATCCTTCCCCTGTCAGAGTGGCTAAGGTCAATATTACAGATGAAAGTTCCTGTTGATGAAAATGTGGAGTAAGGGGAACACTCCCCCATTGCTGTTGGCAGTGCAACCTCATACAGCCACTATGGAGCTACTGTGGTGGTTTATATCAGAAAATAGGGAATTGATACACATGAAGATCCAGCTATACCACTCTTGGGCATATGCTTAAAGGGCGCTTTATCCTACTAAGGAGACTTGTTGCAATGAGCGCGAGTGGGAGACTCCACCCAGCTCCCAGAGTGGGCAGGCTGCGTTCCTGGCACCTGGTTAACTTAGCTCCCGAAATAACCACACGGAGATTGTATTAATTAAATTACTGCCTGTCCCATTAGTTTTAGCCTCTCTTTGGCTAACTCTCACATTTTGATTCAACCCATTTCTAATAGTCTGTGTCACCACGGGTCGTGGCTTACCTGGAGGATTCTAACCTATGTCTATCTTGTGCAGGAGGAGCCCCAGTGCCTTCTCTCTTCCAGCCTTCCATTCTGTCTACTCCACCCACCTAAGGGCTGCCCTATCAAAAGGCCAAGGCAGTTTCTATATTTCACCAATGAAAATAATACAAATGAAGAAGCACCTCCTACACCAGAGACTCTGGCTCAATCGTGTTTCATTGCTACTCTATTCATAATATCCAGAAATTGGAAATAATTGAGATGTCCATTGATGTATGAATGGATAAAGAAAATGTGGTGTCTCATGTTGCTGCCCATGCCCCTACACAGACAGACATCTCCTGCTCAGTTACAAGCCATGCCAAGCAAAAGAACAGGTAAGAAACTCACTTGTCCTCAAGAACCCTCCCATACACTTTGTTTGTGTCAAAAAGTCCCAAGCCACTGACACCCCCTCCAATCTCACCACCTATCCTGCTGCCAGGCTCCTGCCCCCACACAGATGAATATCAACTGTTTATGTATAGGCCACAGCAGTCAGAAGAACAGATGCAGGCCATACTAGTCAGGTGAACAGGTGCAGACCACACCACTCAGAAGAAAAGGGTAGAGGCCACACCAACCAGAAAAACAGATAGGCAAGCTCAGGCATAGACAGGAACAGACTTCATACCAACTGTCAGAACTCTGGCCTTCAATTCAGGCAGAGACTCCCTACTGGATCAGAGACCACACTGGCCACCAGACTCCCAGATAGGAAGTCCAAACTTGGTCCTCTTCTGCTCATTCAGTTCCCCCCCAAAACAATCCCTCTGGTCTTCATCACAGTGTCCCATTCCCCAATTTAGGCAGAGTTCAGCCTGCTGAACCAAAAGCAGAGCTAGACAAAGAGTCCAGCACCCAACTAAGAACACTCATTGCTGGACCAGAGGTCATGAAGGCCAAAAAGAAATCTAGGCCACAAATACTAGAAGATCAAAGGCAGCAGAAAGCAAGAGACAAAACACACATCCAACAGATACAAACTTGGAGATCATCATCCAGAACTATAATCATCTGAAACCCAAATACCTAGATGCTAGTGCATGAATAATCAGCAAGAGAAAAGACAATGTGGCACCCTGAGAACTCAGCTATTCTACTACAGCAAGTCCTGAATATTCCAACACATATGAGGAATAAGCAAACAATCTTAAAACCAACTTTATGAAGATAATAGCCGTCTTTAAAGAAGGAATGAATGAATTCTTTAAAGAAATCCAGGAAAACACAAACAATAGGAGGAAATGAATAAATCCTTCAAAAAGAGCCAGGAAAATACAAACAATTGGAAGAAATAAATAATGGGGGAAAAGCCCTTAAAGAAAGCAAAACAAACTACAAGCAAATAAAGAGAAAAATCACTTTAAAAAACTAACTGGCATAGGTTCTAGAAGAAGCTGCAGCCATACATCCAAAGAAACAGTTAGAACAAATTAAAAACACAAAGGGGAAATGGTGAGTCTAAAATGAGGGGGGACACAATATAGGGAGAAGTTCTCACCCTACCCCATCTCTGAAATGTGAAATAAACTATGGGAATGCGAATGAGAAACTATTTCTCTTAAAATACGCGCATGTGTTCTTACTCCCACCCCCAAACATCCCTCATGGCCTTGCGACTTCCGGTGGTATAGCTTACACTATAAGAGGTGTGCTTTGGTAAGAAGAATGGCATTGAATATAAGAGCCTGTGATCCACAGGGGTTTTAAAAAATCCTACTCTTCTAACGTCTACGGTGTGAGGAGTGAACACGCATACATAGGTTGAAACTCTGGAGGTGGAGAAATCACACACACACACCCCAGAGATCAGAAGATGGACAACATATATCTCTCTAGAATCAGGTGTGGTGTACCATGCTCAGCCTCCTGCAAACAGCCTATCTGACAGGATTTAGAAATGAGGGATTAACCAGAAGCCAAGGATTGTGGCGTGCCCAAGGGGCTGCCTGAACCTCTCACCTACAATTTCCACTGCTTCTCAAAACTGCAGCCCATCGATGCTGATAATTTTCCGAGGTTAGCAGAACCCATTTGAGTTTGATTAGGAAAAACAAGGACCATTTGAGGGTCTTACAGCAGCCCCGCAGCTCTTCCCTGCAGTCAGAATCCCAGACCCTAGGAAGGAGCTGATTACCATGCTGTGCAGAGCCACACAGCGAGGAAGAGCTAAGACAGCGAGAGCAGCATGAAGTGCCCCTGCTCTACTGTGGCACTCTGCCTGGTCATTTACATTGTGGCAGGATAATTTATCAAGCTATCAACTACTACATCCTACTCCTTGACTAAGTCTAATCCCCAAAGAATAAAAGTGTAATTTTTGTCGTCCTGTGTTCTTGAAAGTTTCAGATTTTCAGTCTGAACTTACTAATCTTGTTTTATTTCCTGGCCTAAACTGAACTTGAATGGTGACAGTTTACCCAGCTTATACTAGGTACTTTTCTAGTCACAGCGACCCAGCACCTGAAAGAGACAACAGAGGAATTTGGCTTTAAGAATTTGCAAGTTCGTGACTACTTCATTCTGTCTTTGAGCAGAACAGTGTGCACATGAAAGAATGTAGAAGAAGATACTCACTCCATGGCTGACCAGCACATAGCGGAGGTGATGGCACTCTGTAAATTCTGTGCAGGGCCTCAGGTCATGGGATGGTGCTATGGTCATTTAGGTTGGAACTTGGTACCCTCAGTGACTGCACCTTGGAAACCCTCCCACAGTGTCCAGAAATGAATGTTTTTAGTCCCCAAATGAACTTGAATACAATTAACTTGATAGCCAAAAATGAATCATCACATAACTCTATCTAGATGCTTTAAATAGGGTAAGTACTGACTCATGATGTCAAGGTCTTAAGGAATAAATGCCATGATAGTTATATAGTGGTAGGATACTGTTGTGGTGGCACTGGGGCTTGCTTTGTTACATGGATGTGTGGAAAAGACAAAGATCTTGGAAGATGCAGTAATGATGCCGCTGGCCACGCATGGATGCTATAGAAAGCCACAGTAACTGATTACTGAAAGCTCTATTCTAAGTAACCTTCAAAGAGTGTATCTCACTAAGTTTACAAGATGAATTATCGTGAAAGCTGAATGAATATTTAACTTTCATAAATGATGAAACCAAAAAAAAAAAAGAAATTACTGTTCATACTTACTGACTATATGGACAGCTGGTAAATTTTTCATAGACAACTATGGGGGACAGAGCCAGTGACGGAGCTTATCTTGGCACTGCCGGTATCATAGGGGAAAGCATTGACTCATGATTGGTGTCTGGGAGAACAGTTTACCCAGCATTGCTGTGGGCTCAGTGGACATAAGGAAGGTTTTGGCTCTATCATTTATGCTGGCTTTATTCTTGGACTTCAGGAGATGGCTTCATAGCTTCTAGAGCGTTGTTAGACATAGTCTGCCACGTTTAAGAGCCCAGAAAATGTGACACTTTCTCCCAACAGCCCCTGCAGGTGGCACCAATTCAGTCATGAAACAGTCATTTTATGGCAGGTTGAGTGGAATCAATCCTCTGAAGGCCAGACATGAATACAGATGCAGGAATATATCTTCGCAAGCATATATGGACCAGGATTGAAAAATTGGTTTAAGTTCCCAAGAGGCTGAGGAAGTTTCGGTTTATGAAACGTGAATGAACAATAAGTGCAAAAGACAACAAAACCAAAGAGACTTCAGTACAATTTGTTCCCCCCCCCACGGGCTTCTATCACTGCCTAAGTCCCAGTTGGGGCTAACAGCCACACCATCACCCACTCAGGACGCAAGATTTACTATTAAATTTGGACAGGATTCGTTTAGAGACCTAGAGTGACAGGGAGTAGGTACTTGAGAACCTGGAAGCGGGAGGAGCATTGTAGAGGAAAACTTTGTGAGCCCTCTAGTTCCCCAGAGAGGAATCCTTTGAGAAGATCACATCTCATTTCCTGGCCTTTGGGATCTCAGATTTTCGACCTCAATTAAAATGTTGCTATAGCAACAAGCTACTCTTACCTTGAATGACACAGTATGACATTGGACTCTGACTTCAGGCTCCTGTCCCATCCTGTTTCAAATGTTAATTCTGCAGTGGCGATTGATTCAGTGAGTAAATACATTTGCATGGGAGAACAAAACCAAGTGCAAACTCTCGGTCGATGCCATAAATATACAATTCCCCACACACGGTACCAACTGTGCGTGCTCAGAATGCTATGAGAGATCATAGGGACTGAACCCAGAGATTTCTCTGCTAGGATGTTTGTCCCCTCACAACAGATCTCATAACTGTGTTGGAACTTTTAATTGATAAGGGTTAATTAAATTTTTCAACTTATCCTCACATCGAAAGTGCAAGAAGAAACTGTATAAATTGAGTAACTTTGATGCCTCATGTTCAGAATGATTTTTCTAGGGTCTGACCTTTCTATGAGACACATAAAACCAATATTGATACATACAGTAAGAGCCACCTGCTAGAGGACTGTCATTGACTTTATAGTAATGTTAGGCAGCAGTCCACGAAGTCGTTAAAATTCGCAGACAACACTGAGCCCAAGGGAGACACAGCCATTATTTCTGTCTATAGCTATAAGATTCAATGTCATGCATATGATATGCATGCACACACACATATATATGTGTGTGTGTGTGTATCATATATACATATATGTGTGTATCATATATACATATGTGTGTATGTGTGTGTGTGTGCTGCTCAACTGAGGTTCCACCTTATAGTCCTCTTAGATGTATCAACAAACCTAAGTTTTAAGTCTCATAAGACATTTTAATTCTTGAGCAGCTGAGTCATAAGTGGCATGAACAAGGATAAAGGCTTCTGCACTAGCAATATTGAGGGCAAGGTTTGGGGACCTACAGAGTGGGTATAGCAAATTGGTGTATGAGTACCTCTGAGAACCTGATTCCCAGGAGTATGGGATGTGAGCATTTTTGTAGGTGATACAGAAAGGAGAAGGCAGCTACCACATAAACATGTTCATTGCTTTTTTTAATATTTATTTATTTATTGTGTATACAATATTCTGTCTGTATGCCTGCAGGCCACAAGAGGGCACCAGACCCCACTACAGATGGTTGTGAGCCACCATGTGGTTGCTGGGAATTGAACTCAGGACCTTTGGAAGAGCAAGCAATGCTGTTAGCCACTGAGCCATTTCTCCAGCCTGACACATTCATTGTTAATGGGAATCTATATTGATTTGCATAACATTGATGAGGAACCTCAGCTACCCTGAGACACATGCTTTAGCCAGCGCTCACTCTACCCCAGCCATTACGGATGCATTACAGTGATTTATCTATTTCATTTAGTATTCTAAATTGTTATTTTTCCTTTCAGCCCTAAGTCTGTTAACTGCTTTCTAGATATTCCAATACTCCATTTGCTAGCATCTCCAGCTGCAACTACGTTAAGATAAAAACCTGTAAGCCAGGCATGGTGATCAACTTGTGATTCCAGCCTTTTCCAGGCTAAGTTACAAGGATTGCAAATCTGAGATCAGTCTGAGATACCACCACAGGCAAGCCTAAAAGCATGGTGAGACAATAGCTAAACCAAGGGACTAGGAGATGGCTCAGTTAGCAAAATGCCTGCCTGCTGCACAAGGATGAGGATCCACAGAAGAAGGCGGAGATGGCAATGCGTATCTGTAAGCACAATCTAGCCAGACTGGTAAGCTTTGGGTTCAGTGAGAGACCCTGTTTGACAAAACTGCAAGGTGCAAGCAATGGAGGCGATGCCCAACATTGCCCTCTTGCATCCACATGCACATGTACATATTCCTGAACATACACAATCACACCATGGACACACACACACACACACACACACACACACATGCACACACCACAACAGTAAAATAGAAACAGCAAACAAAATGGATTTCACAATCCATTAGCATAGCTAAAGAGACATTTATGTTATGGTAAAAGATTAATTTCCCCATAATGGAACATGAACCACAAATATTTATTGTCTTGACAGATTGAAAATATGTAAAGCAAAGCTGGAAGGTCTAACGAGAAATTGGCTGTCTATAACTACAGTTGGAGAATTTAAACATTCCAGGCTATCAAATGCTTATAAAAATAGCAAGGAAATGCAAAGTTCAAACACACCTACGACTGGATTTGGTTTCCATGTACATAACATGCAAAAACAGAAAAGACATCACTACTCTTCATACAGACATTAAAAATAATAAGATCACAACATAAAAAATATTATAGCTACATATTTAATAATTTATATGGAATATGATTACTACTTAAAAGATGCAAATAATTATTGTTTAGTAAAGAAAAAATAGGTACGTTAGTTGTTTTTTCTTGAGGCAGGATTTTACTAGACAGACCTAACTTCTCTGGGACTCCTTATTTAGACCAGGCTGGCCTTGAACTCACAAAGATCCACCTATCTCTGCCTCTACTTTGGGAGAATTGTGATTAAAGGAGTGTACTTTTATCAAAGAAAATGAATCTAGGCTTAAATATATGATGATTAGTTTTAATTGTCATCAAGGTATACTATAGAATACCACAAGAGAAGAGTCCCTGAGAATGTGAAGAATTATCTCAATTATAGTAATTATTATGGGATAACCAACACACTGTGAGTGGCAGTATTCCCTGCGGATCCTGGACACAACAGGAGAAATATAACTGAATAAAGGCACACATTAATCCATTGTTCTTTGCTTTCAATTTTGGATATAATGTAAGCAGTTCTTTCAGGCTCCTGCCACTGCGACAAGCCTACCATGATAGACTTCAACCTGAGACTATGAGTCCAATGAACGCTTTCTCCTTTATATTGTCTCTCTTAGAACATTTTACAATGGTGAGAAAAAGAAACTAAGGCAAAGCACATCCAAACAAAACAATAAGACATAGGCAAGCCCTAATGTTTTCATCAATGAATTCTACTCAACACACTAGGAGCAAATAGGAAATTTTGTTTTAAGAATTTGAGAATACAACTCACACGACTTGTGTAAAATCCTATCTGTGAAAGGATATTCTGGATGATGAAACACTATGCAGAGATGTACATGAATATTGTTTTTGCATTATTTTGTATGTATCAGAGTTTTGTCATCATGTGTGTCTCTGCACTGCATGTGTGCCTTATAACTAGGGGATACAAAAGAGAGCCTTGAATCCCCTAAGCCTGGAACTGCAAATGGTTATAAGTTGTCATGTGAGTGCTGATCATCCAACCAAGTCCTCCCAAGGAGCAGTCAGTGCTCCCAATCTCTGGGTCACCTCTCGACACCCTTACTATCCCTATCCTTTTACATTTGCAATTGAGATTCATGGGGATTCCACACTCCACTTGGGAAAATGTGCATTTCTCATGGGTTTTTTGAAAGAGGGAAATCCCTTGAAGGCTGCTTCCGCAAATATTCTTCATTTTCCTAGTTTTATAGCTTTAGCGTGAGGAGCCACAGTGGTACTTGACATGATTCTTCTCCTGGAAAACGTTATAAATGCCTGCCATTTTTTCAGAACCTTCATTTTAGCTTGGGCCCTGCAGTTCCAGGAATCCAGTGTAGCCTGAGACTAAAATGGATTGAGGAAACCCATAGGCAAAATAAAATGGATAAAAGTCACAGGGTGAGAACCAAAGGAGTGTGGTAAAGTATAAAATATGAGGGAATCTCATGCCATATCACCCTCCTAAGCATTCCACCCTCTGTTCTGCTCCTGGCAGCAGCTTTCTCTGGTCTCTTGCTGTGATGTGTGAACTCACATCGGTTGGTGGAGCATCCCCTAACTCCCGCACTAACACTAACACCACTGACATGAGAGGTACAACAGTCTCCCGACACTGGCTTTATGCCTTCCTTTGGTCCCATGGGAGAGGTCCATCCGTTATGTTACCATTGGCTTCCCAAAGGTCTCCAAATAGCACTTAACTGGTGCCAGTAGACACATTAGGAAAACAATTTCTACATTCCTCTTGGTGTGGACCTTCCTGGCTTCTTGTCTTTGACTCATGGCACCAGGGGGCACTCTAACTGTCCTCCATGTTTACTGACCCTTCTCACCTTTCTCATTGCCTTATTTACTCGGGTCTTTAGAGTTTTCTCTGATATTGGGTCTTTCCAGTTGTCACCTGTTCCTTTCATTCCTCCCAGAGGCCACTTGTTTATCTTTATGGTATTTGGTGTCATTTTTTCAAGGCGTTCCTCCATTCCCTCAACCCTGAGCTTCTCTCTGTCTCTGCAACCATACTGTCTAACTCCAGTGACCCAACATGATGCATACTTGGCTTTCCCTTGTTCTCCAAAACAGACTACAATGTTGCCCTCTGTTCTCTGTCTTCCCTTGCATCTGGCTCCTATGACCTCATCAAATCTCAGGACACCAATCACTCAGCAAGCTGGACAAAGAACATAGCTTCCCTTCACTGCAACTCTAGTCCATCAGCCATAATCAGGAACACGCTCTCCCAACACCATCAATATCTGTCTTTAACACATGACCTGATTCCAGTCATACTGACCCTTGTCCCCAAGACAGCCTGTCTACTAAAAAGTACTGATTGACATCTATGATCTCTGTACCATCAGCTGTTGCTTAGTCACACCTGTAAATTTTAGCCATCCATATTGAGATAAATGCCTGCCAAAGAGTTCTCTTTACCTTCATTCACATACTATGATTTAAGCAAGAGATCAGTACTCATCAAAGGCCTGTCTCTGCAGAGAATCTGCATGTAGAGCCTTTATCTTCCTCTTCAGCTGTGACTCCCCTCTTCTGTGACAAATACAGTCAGAGGAATCAAAGAAGGGTGACTGTACACACACCTCAAGTTGAGCCACTCAGTTAACTCATCCACTCAATGCTTTGCATTACTTGGTGGTAAGCAGAATTTTCCTTTTTGAGTGACTTAGCCAATACCGTTTTAGGAAACTCAATGGAAAACCCAAACCAAAGGCCACTGAAAGTGCATTAAAGTCATATGGATAAGGTTAAGGTAGCTGCTTCAGGATTAGGTAACTATCGCTGTTCTCATAGGTTACTTCCTATCAGAAACACATTGCTTCCTCCTGAAAAGAAGTATGTTTGATGACAACAGCGATATAATGACCTTAGAGGACTACCATCCACATATCCTAACTTACTTAGATTACTAGCTTCTTTTAAACACTACTTTCATTTCATTTGGTGATGACAGAAAAATTAAAGGATTGCCCTTCAATATCCTTGATTTCAAAAAGGTGTTTCAGGAAAGAAAAGCACAATGGTGGCTTCACCTATTTGCCTTTTTGTTTCAGAAAATAGCACCATAGCTAAATGTTCAGGTTTTAGTAAAAACCCTAAGGACTTAAGATAGTTAAGGAGACTGCAAAAATATTCAGGCCTCATGCTGAGTGATTCCCTACATAGCTGCCCCTTCTCTGATATAATGGTAGACCTCTCCTCTCATTTAGGTCAAAGGTGCACAAAAGGATTCAAAATGAAGAAGAATACAACTTCTTCACATACTCACACACACACACACACACATACACACGCATACACACACACAATACACTTATATTATTATTATTATTAGACAGAATGAATATATATATGTATATATATATATATATATATATATATATATATATATATATAATTTACTAGAGTGGCTTACAAGCTGTGGTCTGACTATCCCAACAATGACTGTCTACTGACAGAAAGTTTAAGAATCCAACAGATTTCGGGTTCACCAGGATGGATGTCTCAGTTGGTTTTCAGTAATGTTGGAATAGTGACGAGGTAGACGCTAATACCAGTGAAGGAATGACCTTGCCAGCAGAAGTGAGGGCAAGCAGAGAACAAAAGCTTCCTACATCCGTGTCCCTTGTACAGAGTTCCACCAGGAGGTGTGGCCCAGATTTAGGGTGGGCCTTTCCATCTTTGCTCTGCTCAATATCACAGCAATTCCTACTTTTAAGTGTTTTTGTTGTAGTTTTTGTTCTTGCTGCTCTTGTGAGATGTCTTGTCTTCCTGGCAGAAAGCATCTGTGCCTGTCCCCTGATTCCTTCTAAGCCTAGCATGAACACAATTTCAAAACATTTTCAAAGTCTTTGGGAGAATGACATAGTACTAGGAGGAATATCACATAGCTCATATGCTTTGGATGCTGGACCATTTTGAGGGTGAGGCCTCACCCCATCCCTAGCTAAAGACTCCACAGTGACTGCACTCCTAGCTCTTATTCATCCTGAGACTATTATGCTAAATTGCAGAAGTAACATCACTGAAAAGCCTGGGCCAGGTCTGAGGGGGCAGAAGCAGCCCTGGTGTTTTGAATGTGAGAAGAAATGTCACCTGCTGAATATGTGGGTCGTGTACTAATGGGTGACCCTCCTGTTGGAGTCATTAATGATTTTCTATTCCCATGGGAGTGCCCATGTCTTCAAAATGTCCCCATAAGACATCTGTTTACTCTTCTAGAACTGTGATAGCAAGAATAATAGGCAAAAGGTTGAAAATGATCAGAGCAATACCACAATAAAACATTACTGCTTAAAAATAATACATAGTAATTTTTTTTTAAAAAAAAGAACTGCATTTAGAGTTAGGTTCAGGTGATGCCAGCCTCTGGGAATCTTACTTAAGAGTAAAATAAAAGGCTCAAACTGCAAACTAGCTCAAATACTGTTCAAAGTGATGTGGGATTCCTCTCTGTATGCTATGATTATCATTGATAAATAAAGGAACTGCTTTGGGCCTATGGCAGAGCTAGAGGGGAACAGAGCTAGGTGGCAAAAACTAAGCTGAATGCTGGAAGAAAGGAGGCAGAGTCAGAGAGAAGCCATGGAGCCACTGAGGGAGACAAACGTGCTGAAACCTTGCTAGTAGGCCACGACATCGTGTGTTGCACAGATTAATGGAAGTGGGTTAAATTAAGATGTAAGAGTTAGCCAATAGGAAGCTAGAGCTAATGGGCCAAGTAGTGATTTAAATAATATGGTTTCTTTTGGGGACTGAACTGCCACACAACCTAGGAACCAATAAGCGGCCTCCCTTCAACATCAAAGCATAGCAGTAGTACAGATCAGAAAGAAATACACTGCGCAGGATCCGCATGAGTGAAGGTCCTCAAGGACCCTGTGATATTGCCTGGGTTTTCATTGATGGGATACACCTATCCATAACAGGCTATGGGCAGCATCATCACTCTTAATGCAGTCTCTGCCTACATGTGTGCTTGAATTCAGTAGGAAATACTATTCCTTAAGCCCATCCTGGAAGTGTAAAAACTCAGACTGGATTAGTTCAGTTGTATTGCAAAAGGCAATATTTGAAGACTATTTCCTCTGTCCTGGCAGATTTCTGAGCCTCGAGGACATACCCATCATGATTCCAGTTGTTTTTGTTAGCTATTTGTGAGCAGAAAAGCTTTTGGAATGACTGAGGAGAGTGCTCTCCATCACTGAACTCATATTCTGGAAGCTGACTTTATGCAAAACCTGCTGCACCTGGAAAGCTACGAATGCAAGGCATTTAGAGCCTTTCCCTAAACGCCGTAGCTGATGGCACATGTCTACCTGACAGACCTGCAGTGCATAAAAGGACACCTTTCGTCTGCTTTCTCATCAATTCCCAGTGCCCACTCATCTAAGCAGGAGACGTTGGCCATTGCAACCTTGTCTTCATCTTCCCCCAGTTCATCTTCATTTGCTTATCTTTTCTAAAAATAATGTTCTCCAGTCTGTCTCCACTCATGGCCTGATTGTCTTCCACCGGAGCTGCAGTACTTCCCCCCACATCCTGATCCACCCAGCTCTGCCCTTTTATATCCTCCGTCCTCATTACTGCCACCGAATCTGCCTTAAATGAGATGACAAGAACTTCATGCTTGAACCCTATCCCTGACTTTCCTGAATACCAAGTAAAGTTTGTGCTTCTAATTGCGGTTCCTACTTACCTATTGCACTAAGTCTCACCAGTGCCTCGTATTCTAAAACAATAAGCTGTCTGAGGGTGAGGAATCAGTTAAGGCTTGGCTGGTTCTCCGGTTCAGGCAAAAGGCAAGATGGCAACAGTGACTAAAATTTGACCAAGATACTTAATAAATTCACCTGCATCTTTAAAAACTATTTGCACATCATATAGGATTCTAAGAAGTCATGTTTTATATTTTCATTTCAATATGGAGTACTTTGATTTTAAAAAAAGGGCTGGTGAGTTTTCAGTAATTTCAAATTTAATAATGTAAAATCTATTTTGATGTATCTGACTTGGCAAGTTTCATGCACCTTGCTTACTAGGCTGTATGAACCTATTGCTGACAGGCTCCCTGCTGCCGCCCAGCATTACAACAAATTGTAGTACCGCATTTTTTTGCCCTGGAAATATGAAAATTAAAAATATAGCTTCAAGTGAATTAATATCGCTTTGACATAATTGTAAAGCTGAAAAGAAAATCTCAAGTAGATCCACCGTTTCTGGGATCTAATGCTCATCCACTTTAATGCCCATCTAGTATCATCGTAGTTGCATGTCTCTGTGTCTCTGGCACAAAATCTGCTGCCATTTACAGCTCCACTGGGTCAGCTGAGTTCTCTCTCTCTCTCAAGGCAGTTTATATTCACATGTGAGCAAAGAAAAATAAATACATGGATGTTCAAACTTAGAGAATTAGGAGATATGATTACCCAAGAGGGATCAAGAGCTCTGTGGAAACATGACCAGAAAAGAAATAGACCATAATATATAGTCAAATGTTAAATGTATGCTTAAAAAGTTACAAAGTTAAAGCCTGTTTTAAAAAGTATCAACTTACCTACACACACACACACACTACAAGCACTTAAATTAATAACTGCCAACCAAGATTGCTCTATCATTAAGAGATATCTTTTAAATTTGAGAGAAAAATACAAACATTAAAGTAAACCCAGCAATCCAATTGACCACAATCGAGGGCAGCTGAAGATCTTTAACTAATCCTGAACAGTGAGGAGAAAGAAAGACAGCCACAGTCACAACAACACAAGAAAAATCAATGTCAGGGCAGGACTAGGTGAACACAAGACCTAGGAAAGAATCTACCATGCCTAACACAGTAAACTAGCAGCCTCAATAGTAATAAGGAGAAAAAAAGAACAAACAAAAATGCAACCAAACAGATAAATAACAATCAAATTAAATATTACAAAAACAGATGCCTCAAAACTCTAGTTACACAAAGTAAATGGAAGATAAAAACAGGCTGATACAGGAAACCCCAGTATCTGGAAAGGTAGAATTAAAACAAAAATTAGAGAGCTGAGCCCTGCTAGCAGGAACCCAGAAGTTTGCCTCTCCAGAGACAGTCTGGGCCAAAGCTCCAGTGTTCATAGACATGGTGTGGATCAACATAAATCCAGCCACAGTGAACCTCATAGAAGAGAAACTGGGAAACACGCCTGATGCATTGGCACAGGACATCACTTCCTTAGTATAACAGCAGCAGCATGGACACGGAGAGCAAAAATTAATAAATGGGACCTCTCAAAGCTGAGAAGCTTCTGTAAGGCAAAGGACACAGTCAATAAGACAAAATGGCAACCTACACAATGGGAAGAGATCTTCACTAACTCCACATCATACAGAGGACTGATCCCCAATATATATAAAGAATTCAAGAAACTAGACATCAAATTAGCAGATAATCCAATTAAAACTATGGGGTACAGATCTAAACAGAGAATTCTCAATAGAAAAATTGCAAATGGCTGACAGACACTTAAGGAATTGCTCAACATCCTTAGCCTAGATATAGGGAGGAAGGCCTTGGTCTTGCCTTTAAATGTAGTTTCAGACTTTGTTGACTCCCCATGGAAAGCCTTACCCTATCTGAGGAGTAGATTGGTAAAGGATAGAGTCAGGGAAGGATGGGATGTCAGGAGGGGAGTGGGAACTGGGATAGCTATGTAAAATGAGAAAACAATTTTATTAAAATAAATTCTCAATTTAAATAAAGGAAAACCAAATTAGTTGGAAAACAAAAAGAAGGGAAATGCAAATTGAAATGACTTTGAGATACCATCTTATACCTGTCAGATGACTAGGATCAGAAACATCAGTGCTATCTTATGCTGGGGAGGATGTGAAATAAGAGGGACACTCCTCCATTGCTGGCAGGAATGCAAACTTGTAGAGTCACTTTGGAAATCAGTATGGAAGTTTCTCAGAAAACTGTGAATCAATCTACTTCAAGACCCAGCAATACCACTCTTAGGCATATACCCAACGGATGCACACTCATAACACAAGAACATTTGCTCCACTGTGTTCATAGCAGCATTATTCTTAATAGCCAGAACCTGGAAACAACCTAGGTGCACCTCAAACAAAAAATGGATAAAGAAAATGTGGTACATTTACACGACGGAGTACTAGTCTGCAGTAAAAAACAATGACATCTTGAAATTTGCATGCAAATGGATAGAAGTAGAAAAAAACCATCCTGAGTGAGATAACCCTGGCTCAGAAAGACAAACATGGTATGTACTCATTCATAAGTGAATATTAGATGTAAAGCAAACGATATCCAGCCTGTAGTTCATGATTCCAGAGCAGCTAGGGAAAAGGAGAACCCTAAGAGAGACATACATGGATCCCCCTTGGAAGCAAAAACAGGCAAGACCTCATGAGAACATTGTGAGTGTGTGGTGGAGAAGTGAAGGGGAATGGAAGGAGAGCGGGAAGGGAGAAGAGGAGGGAACAGGAGAACATGAGGGAGCAGGATGCTCAAGAAGGGGGAAGTACAGAGAGGAAGAGAAAGGAAAGAGCTATCTCGATTGAGGGAGCCATTAAGGGCTAGAGAGAAACATGTCACAAAGGAAATTCCCAGAAATTCACAAGAATAGTCCCAGCTAAGACTCTAAGCTACAGTGGAGAGGATGCCTAAATTGCCCTTCCTCTGTAATCAGATTGATGACTACCTTAACTGTCATTATAGAAACTTCATCTAGGAACTGATAAAAGAAGATACAGATAGCTACAGTGAAGCACTGGGCAGTGCTACTGGAGGCCAGTTCAGGAGATGGAAGAGGGATAATATGAGCAAAGGGGTCAAGACCATGGTGGTGATAACCACAGAAACAGCCGACGTGAGCTAGTGAGAGCTCACTGACTCTGGACTGATAGTGAGGGAACCAAACTAGCCCCACTGGATGTGAGAGAGAGTTGTGAGGCTTAGGAAGTCTGTGGGACCTCTGGCAGTGGGACAAGGACTTATCCCTGGTGCCTGGATTGGCATCTAAGAGCACATTCTCTTTAGAGGGCTTCCTTGCTTAGCCTAGATATAGGGAGGAAGGCCTTTGTCTTGCCTTTAAATGTAGCATCAGACTTTGTTGACTCCCCATGGAAAACCTTACCCTATCTGAGGAGTAGATTGGTGGGGGATGGAGTCAGGGAAGGATGGGATGTCAGAAGGGGAGTGGGAACTGGGGTAGCTATATGAAATGAGAAAATAATTTTGTTAAAATAAATTCTCAATTTAAATAAAGGGAAAAATAGTTGGAAAACAAAAAGAAGCCACCAGACATTTGATTAATGAAGAATAAAATCTTCTAGAAGATGTAGCAATTGTTTAATATATGTGTAAACTGTGTATGTGTGTCTGTGTCAATGTCTGTGTGGGTTTGTGTGTGTGTGAATGTGTGTGTGTTTGTGTGTGTGTGTGAATGTGTGTGTGTATACCTAACATTAGGTGTGACAATTTTATAAAACAAACTCAATGGATGTAAATGAGCACAAAGTTTCTAATACAGTTAGCAGTGGCTGTATTATCCTGGTCTGAAAACTTAACAAAGAAACCTCACAGTTAAACTAAACCACAGATCAAGTGGACTTAGCACACATCTACAGAACACGAAATCAACATATATAGAATGTGCAGTTCTCCTCAGTGGCTCAGGAAATGTTATCTGAAGTAGCATATTGACCAAAAATATTTTTATCAAATATTTAAAAATCAAAATAATTTCTGGTATCTTTTCATATAGTAGAAGAAAATATAAATTAATAGTCAATCAAAACATAGAGGCTATTCAATAATCAGAAAGTTGACACTGGGAGTGAGGGAGAACTATGAGGGAAGGTACCCAGGCCACAGTGCAGGCAGCACCAGATCCGGCTGCTGGCACTCCCTTTCCCCATTCCACACATCCCTGCCCCCAACCCCCAAGTTCGCACTTTCCTCTGCTGGACCTGCTCTGTGGACCACCTGGAGTCTCTGTTCCTGTGCTGAGGTCAAGGAACCAGAGGGGTGAGTGAGGGAGAGCTCTGAGGGAAGGTACCCAGGTTGCAGTGCAGGCAGCACCAGCTCTGGCTGCTGGCACCCTCCTCCATTCCACACATCCCTGCCCCCTCCCCCAAGTTCGCCCTTTCCTCTGCAGGACCTGCTCCACGGACAACCTGGAGTCTCTGTTCCTGAGCTGAGGTCAAGGAACCAGAGGGGAGTCTCTGTTCCTGTGCTGAGGTTAAGGAATCAGAGGGTTGATCCACCAGGAGAGGAAGAGATGGGCAGGCACCAATCCAACAGTTCCTCTAAGAACCTAAAAAGCAACATAAAAACACCAGAATCCGGCAATTATGCAACAAGAAGATCTGAGCAAACTAATACAGAAGAAGTAGAAGAAAT
>JAQHUG010000308.1:1224464-1247336 GCA_028555095.1 Dicrostonyx torquatus
AACTTAGTTTTTCTTATAAGATTTTTTCATTAATTTTAACTAAAAATGGTTCTTTGTATGACAAAAACATTATTGGCTTCAGTTTTTAAATACTGGGACAGTGTTTCCTCCAAGAGGTAGATACCTCAGGGAACTACAAATTCTTGGTCATCTTTTCTATTTGTCTTTAGACTTTTCACTTCCATGACATTCCTGATGTCAACAGTTAAATACCTCAGTATCTTGTTAACAGGTCATTCTTATTGTGTTTTCCACATGGTCTCAGTAAGGCAATCTTCTGGATTCCACATAGTATATTTCAAGATTTTCCATGTTATAAACTTCTGGGCATATGGCTCACAGCAAGAATTTGTCCATTTTGACCACCAGTATACCTTTCATATCTCATATCTGTGCACATGGAACGAACATTCTATTGACACTTATCTCCAAGGTTCCCAGTATTTCCCCAGCCAGACACAAGGCACTGAGCACCTGTAGATGGGCAGAGAGATTGTGGACACTTGGGAGTTGAGGATGGCAGGTGACTTCAGTTTAATTAGCACGATGTTGAAGGGGAATGGTCTTGGCCATTCGGCTCATAGCCACACCCCGCCATTAGCTAATTATTCTGCCCCCCCCCAATTAGCTGTTAATTAATTAACGGGGCTGGACCACCAGGTCCCAAGAGGTATAAAAAGACCCACGTGGGAAGCAGTTGCTCTCTCTGTGGATCGCCAGTCTACCTGGTCTGCCTGCGTCTTCGGAGGAGCTCTGTTCGGTATAGTAACCTGTGTGTATCTTGCCCCTATTAAACTGTGTGTCTCAAATAAACTTCCACATGGTCAGGGGTTAATTCTTCTTTGAATGACCAAAGCTTAGGTGACCTAAGCCAACGTGTTGATTCATCAGTAACTGGAACTGATCTCCCTGACATATTTCTATGTTTTCAGCATATTCATTTCATTGAAAGTGCCATAAGGCAACAGTGACAAGCATTCTCCTGCTGTGTCTTAATATGTGCCTGGAATTTTAATACCTCAAAATCTAGGGACGGAGACAAGATGATTCATGAAATAATTTGAACAGAAAATGGGTACAAAAAAAATGTGAACCATCCTTAGTGTGAGTCCTGTTTGTTACTTTGATATTTTTGAAATAATGACTAATTTTACATATTAAGATATTAATGATTACAGATCATTAATTAATAAATTTTCACATTTTTTATTTGAAATACTGATTATACCCATTTTTTCCTCTTAAAAATTTGGTGTTTTCAACAGTCTGATTAGAAATGTCCTTAATCAAATCTATTTAGGTATGTTTCAGGTACCTCATTTGGCACATTTTATTTTTCAGCATCACTAACATCAACAGCTTTGTCCAACTTAGAACAAATCCCCTAGCAGCACAGTCCTGCTGCTCTGTCCTCCATTACACCAGTGTCTGTTTATAGTCTCTGAACACTTTCAACTTCAGGGATCTTTTTCCTTTTTCCCAAAACACAATACACTGCTATAATTTTGGTATAGCTGCTCTTTAAACTTGCTAATTACTACTGGGATTAGCTTTTTTACATAAGTCAATTCAAGCCTTTGTGTTCTACATATACCGCTTATCATCACTCATGGCTAAGTGGTTAACTGCAGTTGTTTGAATTGTTTTAACCTGGAATTTATTGCAAAGATTCGGGGAAATGTCAGCTGAAAGCTAACAGGGCTGACAGGGCTTGATGTTAAAGATTGCTCATCCACATGTCTGGAAGCTAGTGTCAATCATAAGCACCGAGCACATAATTTTTCTCTCTCTAAAAATTTACATTTAACTACCAGTGTAGTGGATGACATCTGGAAATGATGGAGTGGGAGTTAATTATTGTTAGATAAGGTCAGAAGAGTAAGACCCTGGTCTGAGTATGTTGTTATCCTTACACAAGCCTGTCTTCAACTGTTCTCTCTCCTTCCTCCCTCCTTCTCTTCCTCCTCCTCTCCCTCTGTCTTTTTCTCTCTGTGTCAGGGTGTCTGTCTCGTCTGCCTCTCTATCTCTGTCTCTCTCCTCTTCTTTCTGTTCTTTCTCTTCTTGCAAATAAAGACACAGAAAGAAAGTAGCCTTTGTAAGTCATAAAGATAGCCTTGACCAGATCTTAATTATGCTGGCAAATGAACTCAAATTTCCAGCCCTCAGATATACATTAAAAAATCCTCGTTTATTGAACTATGCCAAGTGATTCTTTTCCTGCTGTAAACCTGAGACCAAGGGAACTGGCTCCACAGAGCAATACTGGAACAGAAGGTAGAAGCTGTACAGACAGTGGTATTCTCCCTGGTACAGCAGAAAATGACCTCACCTCTCAAATCCTCACTCCTAGAACTTCCACTAGGTTTTTGCACCAACCAAAATTTCTGGGAATTCCAGAAGTATCTTTTGGGCTACAGGGTTCAGTCAGCTTTTAGGGCATTCTAAACTTTTATTTTGTAATTCTGAGTATAGATCTTAATTCCTCTACTTGTGTCTTCAGGAAGGTAGGTCTCTTGATCAATCCAAACATCAAATTCTGGTTTTGGTGACAATTTTATATAATAGGACTTGCTAAATTTCAGTTTCAAGAAGGTATAGTCATTAAGAGTTCTGAAAGTCAATACAAACCTTAGAAGGCCACCCCATTTGACAGCATTTGGTATACTTTACCCCTTGCTGAGTCTTTCTTCTGCCTCACTAATAGCTGGTCATTAGATCAAATCTTGTTCTGAGGACTTCGAGTCTTGCATTTTTCTTCAAACTGGACATTAAAATTATCTTCTCTTGCTCAATGTGATTTTCTTTCTATATCATACTCCATAATCTTCAGCCACTTTTTCTGGACAAAATAAACTTTCTCCGTATTGACCTCTTCTGTCTATGCATCTGTTTTTTCTGCTTTCTTATTAGCTTCTTGTTTAATGAATGCCATCATGTATTTAGTGTGCTTTTGTATATCAATATCACTGACAATCAAGGTGAAAGTGATGCTGAGCTGAAGTAACCACCTTGAGTTGGGATAGAAGAAGCAGCAAAGTAAATCAGGAGGAAATCCAGAGTAGGACTTGGTTTCTTTTTCTTTATAACCTTGCTTACCCTTTTTGCCAGTTGATCAAGCAGTCCAGGCCTTCTTGATATATTTTTTATAGAAAACAAGTCTTTATTTGGCAATATCTTGTGGTTTTATTTTATTAATTAAATTTATTTATGTATGCATTTTACATACTGACCTCAATTTGCCCTTCCTCCTCTCCTGCTGTTCCTTCTCCCTACCTTCCCTCTATCCATCCTAGTCCAGTCCTCCTCAGTTTCTGTTCAGAAAGGTTCAGGCCTCCCATGGATATCAACAAAACATAGCATTATCATGTTGTAGTAGGATTAAGCACCTCCCCTTGCATTAAGGCTGGGCAAGGCAACCACATATGAGGAATAGGTTCCTAACGGCCAGCCAAAGAATTAGGGACAGCCCCTCCAGCCGCTGTTAGCAGTCCTGCAAGTAGGGCAAGCTACAGAACTGTCACATATGTTTAGAGGGCCTAGGTCAGTCCCATGCAGGTTCCCTAGTTGTGGTTTTGGACTCTGTAAGTTCCTATGAGCCCAGGTTAGCTGATTTTGCAAGCTTTATTGTGGTGTTTTTGACTTCTCTGACTCCTACACTCCTATCTCCTTCTCTTCAGCAGGATTCCATGAGTTAGGCCTAATGTTTGGCTGTAGGTCTTTGTATCTGTTTCCATCATTCCTGGATGAAGCTTCTCTGATGACAAATGGGGTAGTTACCAACCTATGAGTATAGCAGAATATCATTAGGCATCACTGCATTGTCTTTTTTCTCCCGTCCAATCACGTTTGGTTCTCAATGTAATTTTTTAAAAATAGTTTCTTATTCTAGAACCTTTGTGTATTATTTAAAGTAACTTCCTGTCACATATATATCCATTGCCATTTAAAACCCTTGCTTATCAAAGGTAATTAATATAGGTGACTTACATGAGTATGATTTAAGCAAGCCACATCATTTGAGGCATCTTTCTCTCTTCATTTTAATTTACATAAAATGAGTCTTTTTATTTCCTTTAATTTCCCATGTTCTGGATGGAAGAGAAGATTAGTACTCCAGACAACAAAGATATTACACTTAGATACTTCCTAACTAAAAATATCAGAAGGCTGTCATCAAACAAACTCTTAACTGATCTTTCTATGTTCATTCTTGGTTCATTAGTCCATTCTCAACATAATGACTGAGTGATCCTATAAGAACAAAAAGGGAGATATATTACTCAAATGACCTTTGCAAATTGCTGTGTCAGCCAATATAAGAGCCAAAGTAGAACACAAAGCCCTAAGTGTGCAGCACTGAATGTCAACAACCTGTCACATGTCAGCGTTCTCATTTCTCCCATACTGTTGTTCTTCAAACTCGCTCTGCTCTTGCTACATTGAGCTACACTGAGCTCTTGATTGTTTAATTCACTGAATTTACAGCCTTTCTCCTGCTTGAAATGCTTTCTCCCATTGTTGATTCAGGCTCCTCTTTGAGTATGAACACTTTTTATTACATAAACACCGTCTAGCATCTAGCTTGAACACAATGTTCCAAGTCACTGTCTTCATGGAGTTTGTATTCCATTGGAGTCAGTAAACAAAAGGTGGCCAGGAACAGAGAAAGACAGATAGATAATAGATAGATATAGAGACAGATACCAAGATAGATGCATAAGAATATACATATATAGATGAAGGAAAAAAGTAAAGAACGAATAGAGAGTTAAAAAAAGGAGATTCAGAGAGAGGGATTCTTGAACAAACCGATCAAGTTGTGCGAGAAAAATAAAGGAAATTTCAATAAAGGCTTTCTGGACTACGTTTTTTGGTGGTGTTTTGATTTGCTTATGTTTTGTTTTCTTGAAACAGAGTATCATATAAGCTCGTCAGTCTGGGCTGGAAGTCACTATCTAACCAACCTGGCCTCGGATTCCTGATTCTAATGCTTTTGTAGGATGTGCCACTCCTCCACGCTTGGTTTATAGGCTTTCTTAAAGCAACAACATCCAACATCTCCATATCAATACTGTAAATATTGTTTCCTTTTCTTTCATCTAGTTGAACTATTGATAACACATTTATATTTTTACCCTATGAGTCTAGCTAAAAGACTACAACTTTTCTTCAACATTACACACTCTAAGCCTTAAGCAAGGATTCTGACAAGTGTTCACCAAATATTGTTTTGAATCAATGAATAACTACACCATGAAAATATTTAGATAGTTTTGGAGTAGAGACGGCAACATGGCACTGACTAAACACTAGGGCTGGGTTTAGCGAGTGAAATGAAGTTTTTAGTGAAAGCTGACATAAGACAATGAAGCCTTACAGAGAGAAGAGCCACAAACATGAAAAGAAAAGTTGTCGCTACTATGCTTCAATGAACTTTGTTTTTTCTCCTATACACTTTAAAGTTCTTTTCCCTTGGAATATTGCATGCATCCCTATGGTAAAAATGACTGCAACAACTTAAAACTACTGTTTTCATTTCAGTTTAAGATTACCTCATACCCACTTGTGGTAGGCATAATTAGTGTGTGGCCATGGTGTTAGAGGCATGTGGTGTTCAATGTCTTTCACACAGCCCTGAAAGATTGGGTCACAGCAGTGGTAGCCTAGCTTAGGCAACAAGACCGACAGTGACATATAGTTCTGTTTTGCTTGTTTGTTTTTATTTTTTATGCGTAATTTACATCACATATCTTGATCCCATTCACTTCTCTGTCCCTTTGCATTTACCCTCTGCCCCTACACCTGCCCCCAAAATCAAACAAAATGTAAGAGAAAAAAGGAAAAAGAGGACAAAAAGGGATATTCACAGAAACTGAAATGTGACATAGTGAGTCACATAGCAAATCCCTTTGTCCTTATATCTCTGCTTGCAAGTGTTCATTGCAAGGAGTCATTGGCCTGATTCAACACTATTGATGCTGGGCCCTCAGTGGGACTCCTCTTGGATATCATGTTCCCCCTGTTTTGTGGAGATCCTGAACCTTTGGGTCTGTGGGTCAGGATCCACATGTGCACTTATAGGGTTGACTCTATTGTGCTGCCCTGGAAAAGTGCAGGGTCTGCTCTCTCAAGTGTTGCAGCTGGTAGGGGTCAGCTCTTATTACCACAAACCCAGCTCTCCCACATGCCCTAGGCCTTAATGGATGGTGGGGACAGCAACTCTTCCCCATCCATGCTGCCACAAGACAGGAGAATAATGGGGACAGCGCTTCCATGCTCACAACTTCAGGGCTGGCTCTCCCCAACCTGCACTAACAAGGTTGACTTTATTGGACTGCCCTAGTGAGTTGCAGAACCTGCTCTCTCAAGTGTCACAGCTGATAGGGGTCAGGGATGGCTCTTCCACTCTTATCTCCACAGGGCCAGCTCTCCCACTTGTCTCGGGAAGGGGGAGGGCAATTTTTCCCTATCCATTCTGTCTCAAGACAGATGTGTAATGGGGACAGCTCTCCCTTGTTCACTATTTTCCAACTGGCACAACCACCCCTCCGCCAATAGGGTTGTGTTTATTGTGCTGTGTAGTAAAAGGTGCAATAGGCTTTGTTCCCAGTACCTTTGTTCCATCCCGCCAGCTGCCGGCCTACTCAGCCGCCGGCCTACTCAGCCGCAGGTTGCTTGTACCCGAAATAACAACATGAAAACTGTATTCATTTAAACTCTGCCTGGCCCATTATCATTAGCCTCTTCTTGGCTAACCCTGACATCTTAAAATAACCCATTCCTAATAGTCTGTGTGTCACCACGAGGTGGTGACTTATCCGAAGATTCTAACCTGTATCCATCTCTTGCCAGAGCATCATGGCATCTCTCATACTTCCTTTCTTCCCTGAACTCTGTTCTGTCTACTCTGCCCACCTAAGGGCTGCCCTATCAAAAAGCCAAGGCAGTTTTCTTTATTCAACCAATGAAAGCAACCCAAATACAGAAGATCTCTCCTACACCAGTGCTGCCCATGCAAAGTGCAGAACCTACTCTCCAGATCTTGTGCCCTTGGGGCCTGCTTCCCACCTATCCCAGGTGTGAATGGGAGGGGGCGGGGTCATCATTCCCACACCCATGCTGCAATGAAACGGATGAGAATTTGGAACAGTACTCCCATGCTCACAATGTTGGGGCTGCCTCACTCATAACTCTGCTAACATGGTTGCCTCTATTGTGCTGCCCTGGAGAGGTGCAGGGACTGCTATCCAAATGTTGCATTGGGGGAGGCACAGAAACAGCTCTCCCACTCTTCTTACCCCAGAGGCAGCTCTCCTATCTGGTGTAGGCGGTTTCTTCACTATTTTCTGTGCTTTCATTTGTTAATAAAGAGAATGCCTGGCCTGTAAGATAGGACACAGCCCTTAGGTGGGCGGAGTAGACAGAACAGAGTTCAGAGAAGAAAGGAAGTGTGTGAGACGCCATGATGCTCCTGCTGGAGATGGATGCAGGTTAGACTTTTCTGGTAAATCACCACCTTGTGGTGACACACAGATTATTAGGAATGGGTTAGTTTATGATGTGAGGGCTAGCCAAGAAGAGGCTAGGGATAATGGGCCAGGCAATATTTAAATGAATATAATTGGTGTGTGGTTATTTTGGCCATAAGCTAGCTGGCAGCTGGGAGCCAGGCACCTGGAAAACAGCCCCACTTCTCGGCGGCAGGACACAGCCACCCCCTATTTACAACACCTATCTGCCTTAGGCATTGATATGCAGAGTCAGAGGAAGGGCAACCCTTCTCAGTCCATGCTGCCATGCAACAGATGAGGAGTAGAGCTAGGTCTTCTGTATCGGGATATATGGATTTATTAAAGAGACACAAGAAATACGATACCCAACAAGAGAATACGCAGGCAGGCCAAGCAGGTCGGCGATCCGCGCAGAGAGGGCTTCCCGCCTGGATCTCCAGCACTTATAGATCTCCTGAATAATGGGCACCACCCTTGGGGGCGGCAGCAGGGTGTGGCCACAGGCCAAGGGACCACACCCCTTCAGTCTTCCACATTCACATTCTCAGGGTTGGCTCACCTGTGCTTTCAGCAACAGGATCATATCTGCTGTGCTGCCCAGACAAAGTGCAGAGCTAGCCTTTCTGTGTTGTAACTGGTCAAGGAGTCAGCTCCCTCACCATCTCAATCCACTCCCTCCCTCTCTCTCATCTCTTCAGATCTGCCTCAATCCACAGGGTCTGAACCATTCTCTGTATTTCTCTCTGCCTCTCTCTCTCTCCCATACCACACCTATGCTTACTCTAATAGCACCCATCTGACTAACTGCAAGGTACCAGGTTGGATCTTGTTTTTTCTTTGGAGCCTGGGATGGACAGCGCCAGATCTGCTTGTGGGTCACCGTGATGATGGCTGGGCCATGCTTCCCATATCAAGGAGATCATTAAAGTGCCTAACAGTATAAACTTCACAAAGATCGTATAAGCCATAGGAGAGAGAATCTCAAGTGTGTATTACAAGGTAGAAAAAAATGGATATTTCAGTCAATAATATGAATTCTAAAAAATAAGTAAATAAACCAAGATGCAAAATAGATGGGGAATCTGAAACACAATGGAAGGACAATATCTGTGATAATAAAAATAGAGAAAGGAGAATAAACCCAGGTCAAGGTACTGAAAATATTTTCATGAAGATCATGGAAAAGATTTCACCAACCAAAAAAAAGTAGATGCCCATCAAGGCACAAGAAGAATACAGAACACTAAATACTTAGAACCAGAAAATAAATTCTCCATAAGGTATAATAATCACAACACTAAATAAACAGAGCAAAGAAAACTCTTAAATGCTACAAGAGATAAAGACCAAGTAGCATATAAAGGCAGACTCACAGTTTCTCAGTGGAGATTCTCAAAGCCAGAAGGACCTGGGCAGGTGTTTGATCAAAACTAAGAGATCGTAGATGTTAGCCCAAATTATTAACGCAAAACTATAAATCACAAAACACATAAACATAAATATATTCTATAATGAAATAAAATTTAAGTAGTATCAACAAATCCAGTTCTACAAAAGGTGGTAGTAGGAAAACTTAAATCTGAAGAGGTTAATAACACCTTCTCATCCCCACCCCCTCCCAAAAAAAAACCAAGAAATAAGTATTCCCAGATCATCAAATGAAAACAAGGGTAATCCTACATCATAACAACAAAATAATAGAATTAACAAAACTGCTCATTGATAGCTCTCAACATCAATTGTCTCAATTCTCCAATAAAATGCACAGACTACAGAATGGATAAGAAAAAGAACTTCATCCTTCTCCTTCTGCTATGTCCAAGAAACACATTTTAACATCAAGTATAGACATCACCTCAGGGTTTGGAAAAAGATATTCCAAGAAAACAAACCCCAAAAAAGCAAGCTCGTGTAGTTATTTTAATATCTGGCAAAAGTATACTTCAAACAAAAGCCAATTAGAAGATACAGAGACTATTACATACTCATTACTGTGGTTTGAAAGAATATGACCCCCAAAAGGAGTGGCACTATTAGGAGGTGAGGCCTTGTTGTAGTAGGGTGTGGTCTTATTGGAGGAAGTGTGTCACTGTGGAGGTTGGCTTTGGGCTCTCATCTGTACTCAAGCCACATCCTGTGAGACAGACTACTTCCTGTTGCCTGCAAGATATCAAGCTTTCAATCCACTTCCTGTTGCTTTCTTATCAAGATGTAGCCAGCACCATGACTGTCAGTTTGCCACCATGCTCCCTGCCATGTTGATCTTGGGCAAAATCTCTGAAACTGTAAGTTATCACCTCAATTAAATGTTTTCCTTTATAAGAGCTGCCACAATCATGGTATTTCTTCACATAAATAAAAATCTTAACTAAGAAAAAGAAAAAATCCACCATGAGGACATTGTAAATCTTATTATCTATTCTCCAAAGACAAGAGCACCAAAGTTCATAAAAGAAACACTACAAGAACTTAAATAACATGTTGATACTCATACAGTGATAGTGACTGACTTGAGAATAAATCTCACATCAATAGATCATTGAATAGCATTAGTCAAAAGGACTTAGTAGATATTTACGGAACATTTTCATACAAAGAAACAAACAAATATTACCTTATAGCAGCCCATGGAACTTCTCTACAATTTACTACATACTTGGACATAAAACAAGTACAAACAGATACAAGAAAACTGAAATAACACCTTGCAACATGTCTGACTAACATAGATTAAATCGGTGTGACAAAAACAGAAACAGCAGAACAGATACAAACACATGGGAACTAAACAACTCACTACTGGATGAAAAATGAGTCAAGACAGAAATTAGAAAAGGATTTTTAGAATTGAATGAAAATGAAAACCCAACACTAAGTACTTAAATTAAATAAATGGAGAGATCTCACATTAGTAACTTTACAACACACCTAAAATTTCTAGAACAGAAGGAAAAATAACATAAAATGAGTATATGGCAAGATATTGTCAAACTCAGGGCTGAAATCAATAAAATAGAAACAGACAAACCAAAGAATCAATAAAAACAGTCAAGGAAATGAAGAGTTGGATCCTTGAGAAAATCAATAATATATATAAACCCTTAGATAAATTAAATGAGAAATGGAAAAAAAATCAAAATCAATAACATTGCAGACACAAGGTGGACACCTCAAGAGATGCCAAGGAAATCCAGAGTATTTTTAAAATCTGTTTTCCACCAAATTGGAAAACCTAAAACATATGCATAATTTTCTTGATATATACAACTCATCAAAGTTAGATCAAGATTGGATAAGCAATTTCAACAAACCTGTAGCCCTTAGTGATATAGAAGCAGTAATTTTAAAAAAACTTCTAACCAGAAAGAGATCAGGACCAGATGGATTAAGCACAGAATTCTATAAGAGTTTCAAGACAGCACTAACCCCAACACTCCTAAAGTTATTTCCAAAATAGAAATTGAATAATCATTGCCTAATTCTTTTTAAAAGGCCACAATTACTAGGATACCTAAACTACACAAGGAGAAAATTATAGAGCAAAATTCCTCATGAAGATAAATAAAAATGTGGCTAAATCATGAAGATAAATACAAATAAATACAAAAGATGCACGCCTTTAATCCCAGCACTTGGGAGGTAGAAGCAGACAGATCTCTGTGAGTTTGAGGCCAACCTGGTGTACAGAGCAAGTTCCATGACAGGTTTCATAGTTACAGAGTAACCATGTCTCAAAAAGCCAAAAAAAGATGCAAAAATTCTCAATAAAATAATTTCAAGAAAAATTAATTATATATCACAATAGTTATTCATCATGACCCAGTAGGCTTCATCCCAGAGACTCAAGGATATTCAACATATGCCAATAAATAAACTTAATTATTTAAACAAAATGTAAGGCAGAAGCTACATGATCATCCCATTAAATACAGAAAAGGCTTTTGGAAGCCAGGCGGTGGTGGTGCACGCCTTTAATCCCAGCACTCGGGAGGCAGAGGCAGGCAGATCTCTGTGAGTTCGAGACCAGCCTGGTCTACAAGAGCTAGTTCCAGGATAGGCTCCAAAGCTTCAGAGAAACCCTGTCTCGAAAAAAAAAAGAAAAAAGAAAAGGCTTTTGGAAAAAAAATACCTTCACAATAAACATTCTGGAAAAACAATACAAGGGATATACATCAACGTAACATAGACAATATATAGATATCTCACAACCAATATCAACCTAAGTGGAGAGAAGGTCAAAGCATTCCATCTAAAATCAGGAACAAAACAATGATATCTATTGTCTACATACATATTCAATATAGTACTATAAGTCTTAGAGCAATAAGACAGCACAAGGAGATTAAGAGGATACAAACATGAAGAAAATAAGTCAAGCTATCTTTATATAGAGATGATACAATTTTACATTTAAGAAATCATAAAAACTTTACTAGGAAACTCCTATAGCTGATAAACACTTTCAGCCAAGTAATAACACACACAATTTACACATAAAAAATAAGCTGCCTTCCTAGATACAAATGAAAATCAAACTTAGAAAAATATACCTTATACAACAGCCTAAAAATATACATATTAGTAATAACTCTATAATTAGTAATAACTTGTATAATAAAACCTTTAAGAGACTGAAGAAAGAAATTGAAGATGTCAGAAAAGAGAAAACTCCTCCCTGCTCATGGATTGATATTATCATTACAGTGAAAAATGCCTGTCCTACCAAAAGCAATCTACAAATTCAGTGTAATATCCATCAAAATTCCAAAATAATTCTTCACACAAAATTAAAAGACAATTCTTAGCTTCTTATGGAAACAAAAAAAATGGGGATAGCTAAAACATTTTCATTATGAATAATGAAAGAACTGCTGGAGGTATCACCATCCCTGATTCCAAGTTGTACTACAGAGCTCTAGTAAATCACATAATATTGGCATTGAAAGTGTATGGGCTTTAATCCATATACGTCTGAACATCTGTCTTTTGGCAAAGAAACCAGAAACACGGACTGGAATAAGACAGTGTATTCAGCAAACTGAATGGCTGGATGTGGAGCAGTGCAAATGGTTCCACATAGATTACCCTGCACAAGCATCAACTTGAAAATGGATCAAGGGAGCCGGGCAGTGATAGCGCACGCCTTTAATCCCAGCACTCGGGAGGCAGAGGCAGGCGGATCTCTGTGAGTTCAAGACCAGCCTGGTCTACAAGAGCTAGTTCCAGTGCAGGCTCCAAAGCCACAGAGAAACCCTGTCTCGAAAAACCAAAAAAAAAATGGATCAAGGATCTCAACACAAGGTCAGATATATTGTATCAGACATAAGAGAAGTGGGGGCAATGTAGTAAAAACAAACTACTGTAATAATGAGGTGCAGAGGGCTGTGTCTCACCATGGCTAGCTTATACCCAGAATAATTACACACAAACTGTATTCATTTAAATACTGCCTGGCCCATTATCTCTAGCCTTTACTTGGCTAATTCTCACATCTTATTTCAACCCGTTTTTAATAGTGTGTAAGTCACCATGAGGTAGTGGGCTTACCGGGAAGATTCAGCATGTCTGACCGAGGAGGCTTCATGGTGGCTCTCTCTGAGCCAGTCTTCTTTCTAGCATACTGTTCTCTTTTCCCTGCCTATCTAAGTCTTGTCCTATCAAAAGGCCAAGGCAGCTTCTTTATTAACCAATTAAAGCAACATAAAATACAGAAGATCCCTCCTATACCATTTCCCAGTTTTCTGTTTAAACAAAAAAGAAAGGCTTTCATTTTAACATAGTAACCTTATATATAACAAAACAGTTATCAAGTAAGAATTACAGTTACCATATTTATATCTATTTTATCTTTTATCATAACTAAGGAAAACTATAACTGTAACTATCCATCCTTCAACTCCATCAAAGACTCCAGAAGGATATAATATTACCTAAGTAAACAAGAAATAAGCAACTTCCAAAACTCTACAAGTGACAGAGACATCTCGCTGCCTGTACAGTCACCCAAAGTTCCTCTGTACCATTGGGGCATCCATCTTCTGCCTACAGGCCCATAGCATCCAGCAGACATTTCCATGAAGCAGGAAAATTCAAAGACAGTTCAGTCGCTTTCCTCTGTGTCCTGCAGAATGTCTCGCAGACTCTTTCATGAAGCAGGAACCCTGAAGGTTCATCTCACCTTTAGGCAAGTTCAGCAGCCCTCTTTCTGTGGGTTCTTTGTGTCCATTTAAGCAGTCCAGGCAAGAGCAGTTTCTTGCCCAAATGGCTAGCAAACTCCATATAGAGCCTCTTCGATGCCCATCTTCCTCTTGAAGTAGTTTGGTGCTGCCAGGAGCAGACGTGTCTCATTGTCATGAAAAGCCATAAGTTATTAAAACATTTAAATGCCATGTTTTGTTGTCTTTGAAAGATATGAAGAATGTCTATCTGAATTAGATCTATGCATATCTAGAAAATCTAAATAACATGACTACAAATTTGACTATTATAGATGATTGTTCATTAACAACCTATATTTCCTAATCATACATTACATTTTTTAAATGAGCTACACAATCACAATACCTTAATCAAGATCAGAAATATATATATATATAGATATATAACAAAATTGGCCTTAAACTTATATCATAAAGCAAAATTTATATCAATGCAAATTATTCATATCCATATCATCTCTCCCCCTTTAATTGTAAAAAAAAGCATTTATAAACAATATTTGGACAAAGTTACCTCATTGACACAGGAAAATACTTTTGAACAGGGCACTAATAGCACAGTCACCAAGAACAACAATTGAAAAATGAGGTCTCAAGATATTGAAAAGTTTCTATGTTGAAAAGAAAACAAATATTCAAGAAAGTGGCATGCCACAGAATGGGAAAAGATCTTTAGCAAGTACATATTCAACTGAGGTTTGCATCTAAAATAAATAATGAACTCAAAAAAAAAAATAAACCTGGGCAAAAAGAATACAAATAGCCCAATTAAAATGGATATAGAGCTAAACAGAGAGCAATTAAAGATAAAATACAGATGATTGAAAAACACATTGTAAATGTTGAACTTCCTTAATATTTAAGGAAATGCAAATCAGAAGTACTTTGATACTTCATCAGGTGGAATGGCCAATATCAATAAAACAAATGATGGATCATAACAGAAAGCATTGTGGCAGTTCCTCAAGAAACAGGATATATTTACTTCAAGATACAGCCATTCCACTCCTGAGCATATACCCAAGAACTCTACATCCTACTACAAAGACACTTGCTTTTGTTTTTTGTTTATTACTGATCTTTTCCTAATAGCCAGAAATTGGAAACTGTCTAAATATCTGTCCACAGATGAATGCATAATAAGAATGTGGTATGTTTTCATGATGTAATTATACTCAGATGTCACAGAAAATGAAATTATTAAACTTGAAGGTAATGAGAATTAAGAAACATCCTGAGTCTGGTAATCCAGACTCATAAAGACAAATATTAAATGTATTTAATTTTGTTTCTATGTGGATTCTAGCTTTTAAGCCTTCAATAGGGATGCCACAATTTGCAGCTGCAGAGGTTAGACTTTGAAAGGAAGGGACTAGAGAGAAGGAAGAACTCTCAAAGAAAGAGAAAATAGAATATATAGTTATGGAAAGACTTGGGTTGGAAACTGTATGCATTTATTAAACAAAGACCGGGAAGAAAGAGGGGTGTAAGGCTCCTCCACTGCCAGTGGGAGTGCAAACTTGTGCATTGTTTTATTTGTAGAATATTGGGAACTGAAATATTTGAAATCATTTGTGGTGAAACCAATAACTGACATGATCTCCAAGATGAAGCTGAGTTATTGAAACTGTGTGTAGGACGAACAAAGAATAAAGAGTGAATAATAATTAATCTTTTAATTAATTTAGTGTCTGTGTAAATTATATCTGTATGTGGGCATGCATGATGTGGTCCAGTATGGAGACCATAGGCCAACTCTGTGATCCTGTTTCTGTCTTTCTGCCTTAACATAGGTCCCGGGGGCCAAACTTAGGTCCTCAGGCTTGAAGCAAGCACTGTGCTGTGTTCACAGTCACACAGGCTCATACACAGAAGTTTTAACAAATGATCATTTCTTATATGAATTGAATAAAAAGGGACATTTAGCAAAGGAGAAAAATAGCATAAGCAGAACTTAGGTGTAGCTAGACACACTAAAATTAATTTTTGCATCATCTCACAAAAATACTTTTTAAAGCTTTATTTTTATTACTTTAATTATACATTTGTATGTGGGCATATACATAATAGTGCAGAGACCCTGAGAGACTAGAGGCATTATATCCCCCTAGAGTTGTGTTCACAGATATACCTTATAATTTAATATTATTATTGTTATGTAGCAACTTTTGTAAATAACATATAAGAAATACTGGATAAAGGGATTTGTTTCAGTAATGCCTAATAAAAAGCATCATGGTTGAATATTGAGCTAAAATTGTTTTTATGATTGCCAGGACTTATTTTATTCCCGAAGTGTCTCAAAAGATTTTCTGTAAATTAACTTCTGAAACATTCAATATCAATGCAAATTGCAAATTTTAGCAATTCAAAAATAGTAATAATATGGACTTTGTGTTTCATGTCATGGGTATTACAACAAAGTTTATTTTCATCAGAAGAGATTAATCTGGCTCTTTATTAGAACATAGAGACATCAATGAATTTGCTTTCATGTAATATGCCTCCCAATCATGTAAATAATTCTAAATAAACATCTATAGTCTTTCTTTATTATGAAAACAATTTAACACGCTTGGTGACAAAACATCTAATTATACTAACTTGTTTAAGACCAACCTTTTTTAGATTTGCATTCATTACACAAGAGGAAACAATACCCGAGACTTTCAGCAATAACGTGGTGTTTATTTCTACTCCATCTCCAAACATTCTTGATAACAGAGTAAAGGAATAAAGAAAATCAAAATGTATAAGAGAAACTCCATTAAATGACAGTTTAAAAAGACATTAATAAAACTTATTAGTGGTGTGACTGTAATAAGGGTGATTCTCTTAGGTAACTGCAGAAAGTCAAACCCTAAGTTCCTCTGAAGGCAGAGTTTTGAGGCACTGCCAATACTAGAGGATGGTTAAGTAGTCTTTACAGTTTGTAATTAGATGACCAGGCACCCAACAATCATCTGAAGTAGCCAACTTTTTACCACCCTAAGAAACGACAGTAGGTCTACTTTTTAGAGACATCAACATGTGTTTCTAGAGTAACCTGTCTTCAAAACTGGGATGAAATAAAAACTGAATCAAACAATGAAAATTATAGCCCTCCCCTTTAACATTGGTTCCAAAACCAATAAAATGCACATGCACAACAAGGAATATTTGCTAGGAAAACCAACTAGCCTCAAGAAAAGATCCACAAACACTGACATTTTGAACAAGTTTCTCAAACTGACCTGACATATCTATACTACTCAACTGCAAAAACAAACAAACAAAATAAAGCCCCCAAGACTGCACATCACCTGTAGAAGAGTTTCCAAATAGCATGTTTGAGCCTCAGGCTTAAAAATAGATAAGAAAAAAGTGATTGACAATGATTTGAGAACGGGCTTTATGATTACAGAAAGTGACTGAAATGATACAGTACATGAACTCACATGGAACAGAAGCCACCCAGGGAATCAAGAGCGTTACCTATGGATAAAGAAAGTAAGAGGGGAAAAGCAGTGCTGTAGCTAAGACGTTGGCTATTAGAAGCTGTTTCAATACAAATCTGCTTTGTCAAGAACACTTGTACCACAGCATTGATTGGAAGCACAGTATTGTTATGGAGATTGTTGGGGTTAATTTTTAAGGAAAAGAATTTAAGAGTTACAAGGAAAAATTAGAAAAACATTAGCTGGGATCCTTTCCAGGAGATTTTAACAGTAAGTTTACTAATCCAGAAAAAAGAGAAGACAACTTAGAGGAAAAGAAGAAGAGGAATGATCATCTGAGAAATTATAAAATTATTTCTGAGAAGTGAAGACATGAACTGCGATTTGAAAAGACACAAGCCAGACAGTGACCAACTTATTGAGAGGAAAGAGGTGTAAGTGTGTCCCTGCGTGCACAAAGCAGACAGGATCAGCAGCAAAGAATTTCTGCTATTAGCTTTGGGCAGTAGCTGAGATGTGGAATCAGCCTAGCTGCCAGTCAGTAGATGATCAACAAAATTGTGAAATATTAAAAACGAGGAAAGAAAAAAATAAAATGCTGATATTTGCAGAGAAAGTGGTGGAATTGGGGGATTTTTGTTAAGTAAAATAAGTTAGCCACAAGAAGGGAAGTGTGGCTAGTTCTCTTTCATAAAGAGGACTTGCCAACCCTGCAAGCAGAAATGTCATTACTAGGAAATAAAGAGAGTTGTGTGTAGAGCCATATGATCATGAAGATAAGAAGGTTGGTGAGAGCAAAAATATGCTTATGCATATGTGGACATACCACACTGAACTTCATTGATATGTATGAATAACTACCATTAGTAAAATAATTTTATTGATAAAAATTTACCAGCTGGACATTGGGGGCGCACTCCTTTAATCCCAGCACTAGGGAGGCGAACATAGGAGGATCTCTGTAATTTTGAAACCAGCCTGCTCTACAAAGAGAGTTTCAGGACAGGTTCCAAAGCTACAGAGAAACCCTGTCTCAAAAATAAAGTACAAAAGAACATGTGGCTATCAAACCAAACTGAAGATTGAATAAAGGTATTTCTTAGACCACAAGATATCAAAAGTAAGCCCCTTATATGCGCTAATGAAATCTATGAGTAAATCAAGAAAAAATATGAGCCATTTGTTTTCTGGGAAGAAGGCAAGCCTTCTAGCAATTCCAACAGAGGAAGGACGTCTCCATCCCTGGCCCAGTCACAGGTTTAAGGACACACCATGTGAGTGACGCACAAAATGAAATTAGCATCATTCTATGTTATTAATCTATCAATGAACAGTTTTCTGAGATATTAAGTCCATAATTTCCTCTTTTCCTTTCCTCCCCCAAAGTCTCAAATGTATCCTCCCTCCTCCCTTCTTCTCTTTCAAATTCATGTCCTGTTTTTTTTTCTAATTTGAACAATTTAGCTATCAATATTTACAGTCACAGCTGGTACAGACCTCACTAGGTCATCAATGTGTTCACAAACTCTAATTCAGCACAATAGGATAAAATTCTTTTCTGGAGAAGAAAGCAAGGGAAGGACATAGGAAAAATAGATTGTAGCTAAAGGTTGCCCTCGCATCTTCCAGAAGAGAAATGTGTGGAAATATTTACAATCGAGTACCACAAATACAACCTGTAACTCTCTGTTTGTGCAGAACATCCAAATCAATACACCCATACTTCAAAATATGATTGAAAATATGTTTTCTGTACTAAGCTCAACATCCAGGTAAAGGACTGGAACACAGTTGAAGAGATAAATGAATTTGAGAGCAGACAATTTCTGGGGAGGCTTCCTGGCATATGGTGAGACCTGCAACCGGCCCCATTGAAAGAAGAGGAATGACATCACTTAGCACAAGCATAGGCCAAACCTTTCCACCTCTTCTGCAAGTGTCAAACGCTTTACTCAGATGCCAACAATCATGAAAGACAAGTATGTTGACTCTCCCCTGCCCCGGTGATCACTGGAAAAGCAAGTTCGCCACAAAGCGGGTGGCTCTGGGTTTACAGGAACTGAACTGAAGGTGGTACCAACTAAGTCAGGAGAGATGTCAAAGGAATTCATGAAATGACTTCACATGAAAACAACTCATTTTCTGTCAAACTCAAAACTTTCCCATGTCAATCTATTTAATTAGTTTTCTGAGAATTTCACACACTTTGTTTTGTTAATGCATTCACCCCCTCTGTTAACTCCCCCAAGATCTATCCCATCCTCCTAAGCAACCCAACTTTTCCCTCTTTTTTTTCCCGCCAAGTCCAATTTGTAGTGCTCATATATTCTTGGATGTGTGGCCTTTCATTGGAGCATGGTCAATTTACCAGGGGCAACATTGTCAAAGTAAACTGACTCTCTCTTTCTTCCTCTACAGATTGCTAAAATCATCTTGGCTAAAAGTGGAATTCCATGTCTACCTCCCCTACCCATGAAGAGATTTTGTTTGGCTTGTAAACCATTGGGAATTGTGCTTTTTGTCACAGTCACTGTGAGCTCATATGTATGGCTGACTTGTTGCATCAGGAGGATACTATCTCCTTGTGTCCACCCACTGCCTCTAGGACTGGCAATCTTTCTTCTCTTTCTTCCAAAATGATCCCTGAGCCTTGGTACAAGGGTATGTGATGCTGATACTCAGTTTAGAGCAGAAAATTGCATAGTCTTTTATCTCTGCATCTTGACCAGCTGTAGGTTTATATGCTAGTCACCATATATTGCAAATGGCTACACCTCCGAAGAGGGTAAAGCAATGCATTAATCCGTGGGTATAATGATTCATCTTTTTAGAACACTTGACCTGTGTGGTCCCTTAGACTCCCAAACATTACAGACTTTCGCCAACGCTCTTGGTGACCCTACAGAACTTAACAGAAATGGCTTAAGGCTCTATGTACTTGAGTCTCATACTGTGGATTTATCAAGCTGATATGAGACCTAGAAGCTTCATGACAACTGGCTAGGTTTTATAATGTGAATAAGGACCTATGCACATTATACAAATAAAAAAGTTGTCATTAGTCTTATCCAATTTTGAAATCGTGTGAGTTACAATAACATGTGGCTGGGAAAGACATATTCTGTTGTAAATGGGTAGAGAGGTGCGTGTTGTGTTCCCCAGCCGCCAGCCGCTGGCCCACTCAGCCGCTTGTTGCTTGCTTATGCCCGAAATAATCACATGAGAATTATATTCCTTTAAACTCTGCCTTGCCCATTATCTCTAGCCTTTTCCCGGCTAGCCCTCACCTCATAAACTAACCCATTATAAAAGTCTGTATGTCACCACGAGGTGAGTGGGTGACTTACCGGACAGATCTACGGTACTTCCATCTGCCGCGGGAGCTTCATGGCGACTGGACTCTGACCCAGTCTTCTTCCCAGCGTCCTCTTTTCTTTTCCCTGCCTATCTAAGTCCTGCCCTATTAAATGGCCCAGGCAGCTTTTTTATTTAACCAATCAAAGCACAGAAATACAGATGAACCCTCCTTCATTATTCACTGGTGTAATAGTTGCACAAACATTGTGCCAATATTTCCTGACTGGATTTCAGTTCTCTTCCACAAGATGAAACCCATATCAGCACCATTGTTAAGCCAAAAAAAAAAAAAACCCTATGGCTAGATAGGACAGAGATCTTAGGGGAGAACCCTAATTCTTCCTTAGAAAAATGATTTTGGTATATAGAATTAGCATGAAAGCATTACTAGTATTTCATTATATATTCATAAAATGTCTCTTTCCTACAAATGATTTTCACTGATATGAAAATAAAAGAGAAGCATCAATGAATCCTAAATAAGTAGTAATGGATATTATACGTGATGTAATAGCATTAAGGAAAAAAATGACAGCAAACAATAAACCTAGTCATGTAGAGAAAAGTAGCACTTACTACCACTTCCACAATGGCTCAGGGCTTCCTTGTTATTTGTAGGCTTGCCAACTAACAAAGTTTTAGTTATGAACTGATCACATAGTGATTGCCATAAATTTTCTGTGGTATCAAAAGATACTAGACTCACTAAATATACATAAAGAGATGTTTTAATTCCTGGTGCTTCAATATTCCAAGAAAATCCGATAATTATTCAATGAAATTATTAGGTATGGAAACTGGAGAAGAACCAACAGAAGTGCAAAAATAATCATCATGTATGAAGAAACAGTGGCCTCTGGGAAACAAGAATCAGTCAAGGGGTGAGATGGAAATAGAGAATACGGTTTCTGTAATTTATAATCTTTGTAATCAAAGATTGTAACAAGCAATCATATAGAATTCCTCATTATGTAAAGCAAGGAACTAGCATTACTTTCTTGCAAGATTAAGGAAAATTAGACATCTACTAACTTTACAGTCATAAAAAGGGTCTCCATCCTAAGCAGCTAGATGACAAGCTGCACCCGTATGAGATATATGGAGATCTTTCAGGTGAATGGATGATCAACTAGCAAGTAGACTCAGATCTAAGGAAATGGGAAACCACTATATTTGGGAAATGATCCAGGGCAGACAGGCATACTCCAGGTTCTATCCTTGCATAGAAATGTCACAGACACTCCCATTAACCTATGCAATTAATGAATGTAAGTAAAACTGGAATCATCCCAGATGATGATTATCAGCAGATCAGTGGATAGCAACAGGGTGATACATACATACATACATACATACATATATATATATATATATATATATATATATATATATATATATATATGTGTGTGTGTGTGTGTGTGTATACATACAGTGGAATTTTATGCAGCAATAAACACAAAGGAAATTATGAAATCCTCAGGAAAATAGATAGATCTGGAAAAAATTGTTTTAGAAAAGGTTACCCAAAGCAGAAAGACAAACACTCTGTGTTCTATTTCATGCACAGATCCCAGCTCTAACTACATGACATGTTATCCTAGAGAGTATAAATATCAGTAAAAGCTAGGAAACTAGGTACAGACACAAAATCTAGAATGAAAGAACAACCAGTCCTAAAGTGAATGCCTCCATAAGATTCTTCCTCTAAGAAATCAAACAGAACCCTGTGAGAGAGGAGGCAGGAAGATTGTAAGAGCCATAGTGAATGAAGGTCACCAAAAGAAGAAGACCTCAACACAAGACTGGCACCCACATGCACTCCTTGAGACAGAGCCATCATGCACAGGGCCTGCACCTGTCTGCACTAACTAGGGTCCTGGAACTGAGAGGATAAGTGGACATAGCCCCACCCCTAAACCAGCTATCTGCAGTTGATAATGTCTGCACTAAATAGGGTAGTGGCCATAAGCCCGCCCCTAAATCAGTCATCTGCAGTTGATAACTATTTGCAAATTAAAAAACTGGTTTTCTGCAATAAAGTTTCACTGGGTATACAAAGCACACTTACAGGCCCTATGCACAGCAGTAGAAGGCCAAAAATATGAACTCAATGGCATTTTTAAAGGTTCTTTTTCTCATAATGCTTTGTCAGGCCTTTTTTTTTCCTTTGCAGATCCTTTACATATATATTGTGGGATTTCAATGTGTGTGCAAATGTGTGTGTCACCGTGTCTGTATTCATATTGTTTCTCATGCTTTTCCTTTGGTTCTTTTTTTTTCTTTTTTTTCTTTTTTATTATTATTGTTAAAAGAAGAATTTACATTTACTCCCCTTGTTCCCGGCCCTCC
>JAQHUG010000308.1:1253649-1294884 GCA_028555095.1 Dicrostonyx torquatus
TTGGTGGAGCTAGCACCTTGGCACAGATAACCCCTGCTTCCCTGAACTCACTCCCAGATCCCCAGAGCCTTAGCCCTGGAGCCTGCTGCTTTGTGAGGTCCTAAGACCCCGCAGCTGGAAGGGGGAGCTGGGCTGGGCTGGGAAAAAAATCCAGTACCCGGGCAGGGCCCTGCGCCCAAATGACCAGAGCTCCTTTGGTTCTTTTTCTGATGTTTGTTAAGCCTCGTTATGTTTTGTTTGTTTCATCTTATGTTATTATTGTTATTATTATTATATACCTGTTTGTATTGTAACAAGAGAGAGTGTGTATGGGTTTGGGTATGTAAAGAAGAGAAGAGAATCTTGGAGGAGTTGGGGGACAGAAACCATTTTCAGGATATATTATATTAAAAATGACTACTCAATTTAAAAAAAAAGAGGCTTCAAGAGATGACAGAAAAATATCAGAACAATATGGAAGTATGCATATAAGCACCCCAAACATTACAGAAATAAAAAGAAAGGAAAATAAGAGGATGCAACAAAAGTCTTGTATGTGAAAATATCACAGCAAAACCAGGTATTTTGTAGACTATTTTAAAAATTAAAATATTAAGAACAAAAGAACAGAGTTATGCTTAACAAATTCACAGTCCTTTCAGGTCTAACATGGTAAATTTTAGATGAACCTACAGTTCCTACATCTTTATTGAGAACTATGTGGATTCTCACTTCTTCCTATCCATCATTTCCCTTAAAATATTTATTATTATTTCAAATATCTTAAGCATTTACATGATACACTCATGGTGACTTTGTCTGCCTCTCCTCCAAGGTAAGATGAATGACGACAAAAATATATCCATCAGCCACATTTATCTTACCCATCATTGGTACTTTATTTATTACCAGGCTTCCAGGAAATACAAAAGCACTTAAACAGGCACATAGTAAAATCCATTGTACAAATAAAGTTGTCCATTTCAAACTCATGTACCAGTGCCACTGCACAGCATCTTCTTTTTCTTTTTGATTTTTAATCCATCTATTTATTTTACATCCCTGCTGCTGCCTTCCCCGGATCCTCCCCTCCCAGTCCTTCCCATATTCCCCCACCTCTCCCACTGCTCCATCTCCTCCCCTTCATTCTCCACCCAGGTAAACACAGTTCTCCTATGAGTATCAATAAAACATGGCATATCAAGTTGCAATAATATTAAGTTCTTCCCTGTTGTAGCTTAGAATAAAATAATCCCACACTAGCCCAGAATGGAGTATAATAAAGGTTTCTTTATTTAGGGGTAGATTCACAGATCAGCAGTCCTCTGTGTGACAGGGAAACAGGAACCAAATCCAGCATCCAAGGGGACATACATGCTTTTACAACTGCATATACACTACATATGACCATGCCCTAAGAGGGCCAGTATCTTAAAACAATTGGCTGAAGGAGTTCCCACAGCACCTCCCCATGTGTTAAGGTGGGACAAGCTGACTCAGTATGAAGAGTGGGATCTCAAAAGCCAGTAAAAGAGTCAAAGAGAAGCCCTGTTCCCACTGTTAGGAGTCTCACAAGAGGACTGCCTCTCCTCCAAGGTAAAATGTATGAAGGTAAAATATATTCATACAAAACTACACAACTGTTACATGTATGCAGAGTGCCTAGGTCAGTCCCATGCAAGCTCCCTGATTGGTTCAGTATCTGTGAGCCACTATAAACCCAGGATAGTTTATCGTGTGAGCCTTCCTGTGATGCCCTTGAGGCCTCTGGCTCCTACTACCCTTTTTCCTCCTCCTCAACAGGAATCCCAAACACCACCTACTGTTTGGCTGTGAGTCTCTGCATATGTCTCCATCAGTTGCTGGATAATGCCTCCATGGTGACAATGGGGACAGTACCAATCTGGTTACAGGAGATGGCCAGTACAGGCGAATGAATCAGCTTTTGCTAGGAATCTAAGCTGGGTTTTCCCCTATAAACTCCTGGGAGAATCCCCTGCACCAGGCTTCCACCCAATCGGAATTTGAAAGCAAATGAATCAAGTAGTAGAAAGCATCCTGAGTGAGGCAACCCAGTCCGAGAAAGACAAACATGGTATGTACTCAGTCACAGCAGATATTATATGTAAAATACAGGATAACTGTGTTACAGTCCACAGACCCAGAGAGACTAGGTAATGAGCAACCCAGGTCTTCCTGGAGAAGGTAAATAGAAGAGATTTTGTAAGTGAATTGAGGGCAGGTGGGGATGAGAACATGAGTGATCAGGTTGAGGGAGAGAACACAGAGGGGACTTCTTTATGATGTGAGTAATCAGTACAAGAACATATAAGTTCTTCCGTGAATGCAGCATGGCAATTAAAAAGAAGGGAGGGATAATGCATGCAAGCCCACACCTTATTCATTGCAGCCTTTTCACATGATGTCGAAAACTCAGTTTGTTTTCAGAACACATTTATTTGCTTGATATAACTCAGACTAGTTTGCAACACCCCTAAAAATTAGTACTAGATTTTTAGCCACAATCTTTGGGTTTTAGACTTTATCCCATTTCAATAGTCCCCAGTGCCTATGAAGAATTTGGTAGACATCTATGCTAAGTGGTCAAAATTGGACAGCTCAACCATTAGCTCCTAATTCTGAGTCATTATCTATTAATGCATATTGAAGGTGACTTTAATTTTCTGTTCTTTCAGATGGGAATTAAATGAAATGCTCTGGATATCTTTCATGTTTCATGAGCATCTTTGATGTTGATATCCCTAAGTGGATATGAGTCAGAAAATTCAAAAGTTTATAACCCAGATAGCTAGCATTAATATTTGAATATAATTTAAGCAAAATTGACCACATCCAAGTGAATTAAGGATGAATCTGGATATACTAGATATCTTTCCCAAGAGATTTTTTTTCATGCTTTAGGTTTTGATTTTATTCTCTGAGAATTTCATACAAGGCTATGATGAAATGGTAAAGGGAAAACCTCATGATTGGAGACAAGTTGTGAATTTTTATACAAATTCATATGACATTGATCTTTGTTTTTAAATGTCACATATCTACTTTGATAGGGTTAAAATAATTCAAAGGAAGCTGAAAGTAAAGTTGGTTTTATGGTTTTGTTGTTTTCTTGTTTGTTTGTTTTCATCAAATCAAATTACTTAGGCATTCTCTCTTCTATTCTTCTATCTTGGGGTGACAAAGGAAGAGCAGACACAGACACCTTCACTTCCATTCTTATTCTCTTTGTCCTTTACCTTCTCCGCACTTCTTGGAGTTAATGGGAGATTTAGTGACCCTTGTTTAACTAATACAAGCAGGATCCGTTTTCTATCACTGTAACAGAATATCCATGAGTTGATAATTTAGCAAGAAGAAAATCACATAGCTTCTGAATTTGAAGGTTGTAAAGTCCAAGATCATGGCACCAGCATTGAACTCTGGTGAGATTATCCTGATGTCCCAACGTATGGCATAAAACAGGACAAGCAGGTCCCTGCACAGAGACAAAACAGAAAGTACACCTTGGAAACATAATTATTTACTCCCACAGTGACTGATACACAACCCACCAAGCAAGAAATTAATCCCAGGAAAAGGCATTAATCACGTTCAATGATCAAATTGTCTCTTCAATGTCCTATCATCCTTAAATACTGTCACATTCGAAAGTTTGTAGGAACAAATCATAGATAGGTAGATAGGGGTGTGTGTGTGTGTGTGTGTGTGTGTGTGTGTGTGTGTGCGTGTGTGTGTAAGGGAGAAAGAAAGAAATCTAAACTAGAGTTCAGTGTTGAGGCAGAAATTCTGAGGTGTGTTGAGACTGATTAACCAACAGTTAATTAACCAGAGGTATTGAGGGAAAAAATGAAAAGCTGTGTTTATCATTATCAGAAAAGGAGATTATAAATATTAAAAAAGAAAAATGTAAGAGTACATGTTGAGTTTATACTGGAATCAGAGAAAGTTGGATGAACATAAAGTTTAGGTGGGAATTTAGCCTGAGAGAGAAATACCCTTTTTCTGGCTTAGTCAGTTAGCCAAGTAAGTAGTACAATACAGGAGATCAAATGTTAGTGGCCCACATGGATTAGGAAACCCTTGTTTCTAAATATTATTCTCAGTAACAGAAGTCAGGGCTTATTAGAGAAATAGCAGATTCAGGGGCTGGGACTAAAAAATACAAGTAACCCCAAAATATACTAAAGACCTTGACAAAATGAGTCCCCAAGAATGATGAAAAGTGTCAAAAAACTAACACAGAAACTATTTAAAATATCTTTACTAGGTAAATTTGACAAGGGCTGAACTATATACAAAGAGCATATTATTAGTCGGTACTGTATGGAACTGAGACTTGATAGAGTTCATAGCATCATAGCTGAGTGTAAATTTGCATTAGTTAGTGCCTTGTGCTCTTGGGGGATGTGCATGCATGTGTGCGTGGGTGTGCTCATGTGTGTGTTATGCATGTGGTGTGTATGCATGTGTGTGCGCCAACATACGTGTGTGGGTGCGTGTGTGTGGGTGCATGGGTATGTGTTGCGCATGTGTGGTGTGTGTGTATGCATGCATACATGAGTGTGTGTGTGTGCGCGTGTGTGCATGTATATGTGTGTATGCATGCATGCATGAGTGCATGTGTGTGTGGGTGCAAGTGTGTGTGTGCACGTCAGTGCCTGTGTGCATGCATGTGTGTGCTGATGACTATTTTAAGCAAAATTTTCCCATGTGCATTTTAACCACTATGTGAAAATTTTTTGAAAAACTTTAAATGTGCTTTTAAAGTGTCCTTTGGTAAAATCCAAGGTATTTCTCAAAAAGGACAAGCAACACCTTTCTGAGAGAGTCTGATTTAACCATCTGTCCAAGTAAAACAAAAAACAAAACAAAAAAAACCCACTGGTAGTGAGAAAGAAGGATGCTTATTAAAGCAACTCACAGCAGAAGTAAAATAAACATGTTGTATCAGGTAGGTGTAATCCTGAAAATTCTAGACAGACGCAGATAGGATAGAAGATAGACAGGCACACAAGTAGAGGATGCAGACAATCAGGTGTCGCAGGCTGTTATCAAGTACAGAATCTTGGCTGTAAGTATTCACCTTGCATGACATCCCTTGCAATATTTTTGCAACTTTGAAGTTATACTAAAGTAAAAACAAAAAGTCTCATCTGAAAACTCTTCAGGTCCGAGAAAACCTCAGGCAAACCTGTGTAACAAAGCAGATAAGGCTAACTGCAGACCTTCCCCTCTCTCTCTGCTCCTCCAAATCCAATTCCCCAGTTTCATCCCCAGCTCTGCAGCACAACACCTGCAACAATCTGCCTTCCCCTTCTTCCAATGTAGTCAACCAATCACTAAGATTGTCTACTCAATCCTCCGTCCCCTACTCAATGCTTTACTCCATTGGGGCCCCACCTGCCTCCAACAGGTGCTCCCTGGGGATGCCCAGGAGACTCTGACCAGAGAAACAAGTAGGATAACTGCAGCTCTTCACTTCTTCTCCCATGACCCAAAGTCCAATACCCAGTCTCATGTCCAGATCTGTAGCAGACATTCTGTTGTGACCTCTCCTCATTCACTGCCCCTCTTCCCAGAGGACTAAGCAGATCCTGATAGAAAATCCTGCTTTCTTCCCTCCTGGGGACCCATTCAGTTCCCAACTGAACTCATTCCCTCCCTGTTCCTAAGCTCCAAATACATAGGAACGTATTTTACCTGAAGTCCCGAGGGGCCACAACAATCAGGACCCCAGAAGAACTGTCTACTAAGAAACACATAGCCACCACACCCTAGTAAGTACCAGAGAGAAAACAGAAGTGGAGAGAAAAAAATGACAACCCAACAAAGACAAGAGTGTCTCATAATATTTGCTTACACTGTGTGAAAATGTGTCATTGTGACTGGTTTAATAACAAGTTGAGTGGCAGGAGAGAATATGTGGGATTTCCAGGGACAGAGAGAAAGGTGGGAAGAAGAGAGTTGGGGATTTTGCCAAGTCTGACATATCATATTGAAGAAAATTAAAAAGCCACGTGGCAGAACACAGATTAATAGAAGCAGGTCATTTTGAGTTTAGAAGAGCTAGCTTGGATAAGACTAAGCTAAGAAGAAACTTTAATAGTTAATAATAGGTCTCCGTGCTGTTACTTGAGGAATGATGATCCAAAGATAGTTTGTCAAAAAAGCTGACTGTACAAGAGTAGAAATCAGCATCTACATTACAATTTTCCAAACCCCAGACAAAGAGACTTCAGGATAAAAATGCAATCAATAGCATCCGGGGCAATGTGGCTCCACAACAGCCCAGTAACCCCATCACAGCAGTTTCTGAGTATTCCAACAAAGCTGAAGCACAAGAAAAAGTCTTTAAAACCAGTTAGACGAAGATGATAGAAGTCCTTAAAGAGAAAACAAGCAAACCCCATGAATAAATTGTTGAAAATGCAAACAAAGAATGGAAAAAAATGAATAGGACAGTTCAAGACCTGAGAGTGAAAATGGAACCAGCAATGAAAGTCAAACTAAGGAAAACCTGCTATGTATATATGCAAATTCAGCCCCATGAAGGTGCTAGAAAGAAAACACCAACCTAAAGGGGTTAAGAAAAACACAAGGAATATATAACCATAGACCAGCAAACAAAAAGAAGGGAAGCACACACACACACATACACACGCATGCACACACACAAACACACACATACACGCTCTCGCAATCGCACCACCACCACTGACATCACCATCACCACCACAATGAACACCAAATAAATAAATAAATAACAGTAATGAACAAATATTGGCCATTGATATCCCTCAACATCAGTGTCACAGTTTCCCAGTAGAAGGACACATACTAACAGAGAGTCATAGAAAAATGGAGGACACCAAGACAATAGGGCCCTCTAAAGCAACACAAGCAAAACTCATATGAACTGACATAGAGGGAAGCAGCAAGCACAGGTCCTGTGCAGGTCATTACCATGTCCTCTACATAAAGATTACGGGTCCAGTTTAGTATTTTTATGGGATTCCAGAGTGTGTGAAACAGTGTGTCTCTTGTGACGTCTCTTGGTCTCTTTTCTTCAGTCTCTCTTGTCCAAATTGAATGTAATATTTTTTGTATTTATTCTATTTTATTTTATTTACTTTACAGTTTACGTCACAACTGCAGTTTCCCCTCCCTCTTCTCCTTCCGTCCCCTCCCCCTCTCCTTTATTCCCCATCCATTCCTCTTCTGTTTCTGTTCAGAAAGGGGCAGACCTTCCATGGGTGTCAACAAAGCATGGCATATCAAGTTTCAGTAAGACTAAGCACCTCCACTTGTACCAAGGCTGGGCAAGGTGACCCAGTATAGGAATAGATTCCCAAGAACCAGCCAAAGCATCAGAGAGAGCCCCTGCTCCCATGGTTAGGAGTCCCACAAGTAGACCAAGCTACACAACTGTCACATATATATAAAGGGCCTAGGTCAGTGCCAGGCGGACTCTCTGCTTTTTGGTTAAGACTGTGGGTTCCTATGAGCCCAGGTTAATTGTTTCTGTAGGTGTTTTTGTAACGTCCTTGAACCCTCTGATTCCTCAATCCTTCCTCCTTCTCTTCAGCAGGACTCCACAAGCTCAGCCCAATGGTTGACTGTGAGTCTCTGCATCGGCTTCCGTCAGTTACTGGATGAAGGCTCTCTGCTGACAATTGCATTATAGATTTTATTTTGTTGTATTTTATTATTATCCCTTAGACATCTATTTTTTTTCCAACAAGAAACAAAAAGAAATTTGGTTTGGACAAGAGCAGAGGTGGGGAAGAACTGGGTGGAGTAAAGAAAGGGTAAACTGGTATCAGGATATATTCTGTGAGAAAAGCATGTATTTATCAATATATATTAAGCTCAGAATTAGAAACAGAAAAACAGTGGTATGGGAAGTCCTTTTGTATATGTGTTGTTTTTATTGGTTAATGAATTTGCATTGGACTATGATAGGACAGTATTGAGCTAGGTAGGGAAAACTAAACTGAATGCTGGGAAAAAGAAGGCAAAGTCAAGACATTCCATGGAGCCACCAGAGGAGAGAGATGCCATGTAGCCACCACCAGGAATAGACAATCCAGAACTTTTCCAGTAAGCCACAGCCATGTGGCAATACACAGATTAATAAAAATGGGTTAAATTAAGATATAAGAGCTAGCCAATAAGAAACTAGAGTTAGTAGGCTAAGCAGTGATTTAATTAATATAGTTTCTGTGTGGTTATTTCAGGGCTGAGCAGCAGGGAACAAACAAGCAGTCTCCTACAACACTTCAGAATTTGAAGACATAGCTTGGCATCAGAATAAAGCAACTAAGGATAATTAGTCAGTAATACCATGTTGGTGAGTACAACCCAACTTCGGGTACCATTTGTGTTATGTTCTGTAGCAATGAGGAGGTGCGGACTGTGTTCCCGACTCCCTGAGAGGAGTATGGGCCCTTTTGTTCCCACCCGCCCGGCTCCTGGTGTGGGCTGGCAGTGTTCCTGTCGCCCGGCTCCCAGTCGCATGGCTAGCTTATATCCAAAATAATTATACACAAACTGTATCCATTTAAATACTGTCTGGCCCACTAGTTTTAACCCATATCTAGTAATCTGTGTATCACCACGTGGTCATGGCTTACCGGGAAGATTCTAACCAAAGTCCATCTTGGGCTGGAGAAACATGGCATCTGCCCCAGTGCCTTCTCTCTACCAACCTTCCGGTCTGTCCACTCTGCCCACCTAAGGGCTGCCCTATCAAAAAGCCAAGGCAGTCTCTTTATTCAACCAATGAAAACAACAGAAATACAGAAGGACCCTCCTACACCAATGTTCCTAGGGGCAACTGCTTACTCTAATGGAGCAAAGCTACCAGTGAACACTGAGTGAGGTAGCGAAACAGGAAAATAATAAGAGGCTGGTTAGGATGTACCAAGTCTGCGCATTAATTTTTTGTTCCCTGCATGAATGTACTCTAGTTAGTTGTAGACTATAAATATGATTGCTGTATATGTTCTATTATGTTTGGAGTCTTAGAAATTAGTCCTTAAATACCTAAGAACCTACACACCTGAACTATTTCAAAATATATGGGACATACCCCTCACTAACTCTATCCTAGCCCTGTGCTTTGTCAGTGGAAGACTCAATTACTGTTTTACAATTTAAGGCCAAGCAAGCATCAGATGGCAATATGTAACACATTACTCTGAGAGAGACTTTCATAACATATTTATTTCAGTAACACCAAAACAATTGCAGCGTGGATTACAATGGGTCAAGAGGAAGAAATCACCCAAAAGCAATAAATATATACAATAAATATATATACATCCCTGTACCCGTGTTTGCTAGAATTCTACCAAATTATTAAAATTGTACTTTGGGAGGTGAGTTAGTTATATCTTAAAGACATTTCTGTGTGTGCCCATGTAGTCTATGTTGTATGTATGTAGTCTATATTGTCTATGTATGCCAAGTGTCTCCCCCAAATCCCTTGTTCTGCCGGGCTTTTTCCTCGGGTTCTGTAGAGTAAAAAGCAGCACTAGATAAGGACATTGAAATAATCACAGTGTCCCTGAAAAGAGCTGTAAGTCATGTGTCCCATGATATGAAACACCAGTAGCGGGAAAGCGAATCCTGAAGTCCAGCCATGGGAAAGAAGCTCTTCAATGGAGAGGGAGCCCAATCAGGAACTCAGCTGATGGCCTCAGGTTTTCTATGTGGTGTCTGTTGGGTGTTGGGACCCTGATTTGATTGTGTTCCCTTTCTGTTGTTATTTGTCTTCTGACGTGGAAGCTTCATCCTAGGGAACACAGGTTTGTCCAGGACTACCTTTATGGGAACGCCAGCTGACATCCTTAATTGGACTATGCTTTAAGCTCCCAATTTGTTTACATTTTTTCTGTCATCTACCTAGTTACTGGTATTTATTCTTTTACTGTGGATTCTTATATAGTTAATAAACTCATTTTTTCAAAACTGGAAAGTATGCCTAATGTAGTTCATCTTTGCTCCACACAGAACAATATGTCATAGGGAGAAAGGACAAAATCCAGTTAGGCTGAGTCAGTATTTTCAGTCCTACAAATATAGACCACATATATTCAACTCTCAGATGTTTTGCTGAGTGATGAGACTTTGAATAATTTCCACTTACTCATGTACAATTTTGCATTTTCTGAATTTAATTTTCTGTTGTGAATTTTTCTTGTTGCCGAAAATCACGGGAATATGCTAATTTCATTTGCAAACTTACAAATGAAACAGACGTGTTGAACGTGTTTTCTTTCTGCTAGCCTAGGTACCGTCATGTTTCTCGGAAGGTTTTTACAGACTGGAGGGAAATTGAGGTGATGTTTACTCTTGGATGTCAAATTGACTCCTTCTAGCTACTGTATTTGTATTGTTGGCTTGAATGCCAACAGAGATTAATAGGTGATGTGTTATCTATGCTTTCCCAGGCCTGTCTTGTTTTAGAAGTGAGGAGCCTTGTTTTAACAGAACATCTAGTTTAAAAATAAATCCTTCTGATTGTGTTTTCTTCACCAATATTCCCCATCAGAACATATAACTAAAATATGACTTCTATTTACTTAGCAATTTATATTTGAAATTATTTTTGATTATTTAAAATGACTTCAATCCATAATGAATGTCTTATTTAATAATCTGTATCAATGAGAAGAAAATAGTCTTTAAGATTTATTTATTATTTTTACATAAGAGCATTTTTGTTCAGTTATACATTGTGAGTTGAGCTCCCTACATCCTAAGAGTTTAAATTGTAATAAGAGTATCTGAAGATCTGTCTCAATGGAATAGTACATGTGACCATTGATAATACAATTATTTTGAGGTTCTTTGATATTTCAGTACAGTAGGTCCTGGGCAATCATATGAGACAAATGAGATTATATTGTACCCATAATGATTCATAAATATTTAATACATCTAATAATTACTTATTGAATGGCAATATAGTAGATAGTAGAAATAGCTCTCTGCTGGTGAGTAAAGTGAAATATTTGGGAAAATTGATTTTATTTTGCTTATTAAATTTAGGGCAAAAGCAAAAATAGCTGCTCCTAAATCAGACTTAAATAACTTCTCCTCGAAAAGGAAAGGTAAGCATTAAATACCATAATAGTGCAATCAAGCTCAGCCCTTCATATGCAATCACGGTTCAGGAGGGATTCCTCCAGAGGCCCAGGGACCTGCAGCCGATCAGACTCTTCATGGGAACTGAGAAAATGAGGAGAAAAATTGCTATTTGTATTCGCCATGCTGGTAGTCGTTTATAGACTCACTCCAAATATAATCACACTGCCATAGCCTCCTGAGTCCTAGACATAAGCTGTGGTCTACAGTCCAAACAGATGAAGTTAATAAGTGAGTCTTGGACCAATGAATAGAAGAGGAGAGCCAAGAAGACGTGTGAGCACGTCGCCCTGAATGGACAATTGCTATTAGTGGTGAGTCTGAATTAAGTATAAGGTGACCTTGGCAACATATCTATTTCCTTCCCAGGACACAATATAACGATCACATTTCCACACCATGACTGCAAGGCTGTTTTGTCATTTTACAAAGAATATGGGGCATTTTTCATCCAGCAATAGAAGATGAGGTTAAAATAGGAGGGAAAATAGTCTCCTTAGAAATTTGTATGATTTTCCCCCTTCAAAAAGTAAATGTTTACAAGACCTGTTAAAGACGCGAAAGGGTTCACAGCCCCATCTAGTGGTCAGGAGATGATTTACTGCCAGTGCAGCCTAGACTTGCAGTTCAGAAGCACTGGATTACTGCAGGTTTGGAGTCTTGCTGGTTTCCTAACTGACCCAATACAGGATAAATACAGCATGCTAAGTAACTGTTAAACAATAAGAAATTCGCTGTCCATGTGTTAATCCTTACATAGTAGGAGCCTTCAGATGTGAACACTTCTGGTAAAGTATTAGACATGTACTTTTTTTCCACATGCCATTTTTGTTGATTCTCTGGGAGTTTCACATCATGCACCCCAATCACAATCCCTTCCTAGTCCTTTGATGTCCTACCCCCTTATGACCTCTTCCCTGCAAAGAAGAAGAAGAAGAAGAAGAAGAAGAAGAAGAAGAAGAAGAAGAAGAAGAAGAAGAAGAAGAAGAAGAAGAAGAAGAAGAACAAACAAATAAAATCCCCTTTGAGTTATCTATGTACCCATGGTAAGTATTTTGATTGTAGAATAATGTAAACATTTTTTGATATACTAGAGGACTTTGGCATTATCACAGTCTCAGAGTGAAATAAGTCTGGGTATGAGAGCTCATAGCTATTATCCCACTTCTGGGGTGGCTAAGGAAATATTGTGCCTTCTGGCCTAGCCTGAGCTACAAAGAAAGACCAGCCTCAGCTGGGCAGTGGTGGTGCATGCCTTTAATCCCAGCCCTCATGGAGGCAGAGTCAGGAGGAACTCTGTGAGTTTGAGGCCAGTCTGGTCTCCAGAGTGTGTTCCAGAACAGTCAGAGATACACAGAGAAACACTGTCTCAAAAAAGCCAAAAAAAGGCCTGCCTCAAAAATGAAAATAGACAAAAGTCAACTTAAAAATTAAAATAGTTGAAATTCAAAGAATATCTTGCTCTAATTGGAAAACTTGTGATTGTAATTCTGGTAGAATTTTGAAAATAAATAAAATCTACTGAATATAATGCCGGGTTAAATTCTAACCCTCACCTTCACCACATCTCAAACACTCAAGGATTTAAATGTTTAAGCTACTAACAGGACAGTATTAAACTCCACTAATTTAGTCATGAAATACCTCTAAAGTTTGGAGATGGCTCAGGTGAGGACACACAGAGGATTCGGTTTCTCAGCAGCTTCATAAAACAGTGGATATATTGGTGTGAACCTATAATCCAGGTCTAGATGGTGGAAGCAAAAAGATCCCAAGAGCTCACTAGCCAGCCAGTCTAGCAAAATCCATAAATCCCCGGTCCAGAGACCTTGTCTCAAAAATTAAGGTGGATACCTATTGACCTCTGACCACCATCTGTGCACACACACTTGAATGTGATAGGTGCATACACACGAAAATAAAATTTTAAATGGCCACTTATATTATAGTAAGATAAAAAAACTGCAATGAATATCCAAAGGCATTGCAATTTTCTTCATAGGCACAATGCAGCACCTGGAGAATGAAAGGAAACTCAGCCAAGGACCGCATGTCCTCCTGCAGGAGATCAAGCAGGCATCACTTACACGATCACATGGTGCAAGAAGCTCAGGAGGTGTGCAGGATTCTAACCAGCTGCTGGGCTTTGGCAGTTCCGAGATGCTCCAGCTGGCCTCCTAAGCAGTTTCTCGGGCATCATCAATAACCCATAATCAGCATGTAATGGTCCGACAAGTTTACCAACGAGACCATCCTGGAAGTCAGCCATCCCTTCAGCACTGACAGGAGCTCGCTGCAGTTCAATCCTCCAGAGCTAGACACGTTTGGAGAATGGATGACAACAAGAAGGACAAGGAACAGCTGTTGGGAAGGCCCGCATGGAGTGAGACCAAGGGGCTGCAGGAAGTACACCCTAGGGTTGAGGTGCAGCACTCGGAATGGGGCTGAAGGGGCAGAGTGGAGCCATGGGAATGCATGTTTCCAGTTTGTGCTCAGCCACCGAATATCAACCTGAAGAGCCTGGAGCTTCCCACACCAAGAATCAGAATCATTTCCAGAATTAAGCTCACAGCTAATGATGACAGCAGGGAGTATTCTTAGGTGCGTCTACTTAGAATTCAAAGCTAGAAAGCAGTTCTTAACTTCTCGCTAGTGATAACCAACATTAATTTTGACTCCATGCATCTTACCTGGATATTTATATGACTTTTAATTAACTGTGGTTGGAGACCTTTAATCTCTTATTACCGAGGAATAAATATGAATTAATGAATGTCCAAAAAAAAAAGGCTGTACCAATTATACTGAAAGGAGGAATTACAAAGGTGAGAGGCAGAAAAGAAATAGATGGCTTTTCTAGGCAAGGCCTGTGGGTAGAGTTCTGTTGCAGGTGAAGCTAATTCTCATTTCCTGGTTTCTAGTCTGTCCAGCACAATGGGAAATCCTTCAGTTCCCTTCAGTCAGTGAGAGGAAGAATCACAGTCCTCCAGTTGAAGTGCCCAACATCTGTCAACAGCAATGACTGTGACATCTCCTTCCCCTCAGCTTCAACCCAGAAATCATTAGGGAGAGGGGCAGGCGGTTGGGAGGGAAGTGTCTGATTGGCTGGCTGGGGCATGAAGAAGAAACGAAGTCTGAGCAAGGGTGCCCTCCCTTCCACTGACCCCAGTGGCGTTGCTGTATCCTCCTCATAAAACTCTGTTGTCCCTGCCCCCACTTCCCTCTCTCTTTATATATCTATCTATAGATAGATAGATAGATAGATAGATAGATAGATAGATAGAGATATATAAAGATAGATATAGATATCTTCCAGCCTGGCTTATATTCTGTTATAAAGTAGCTTCTTTATTAACCAATGGTAATAAAACATATTCATAGCATACAGAGAGGAATCCCACATCACAGGCCATTCTCACTACCATGTGCCTTCTAAACCATTAGCAAAACAAAGAAGGCACAGTCTAGCACCTCAGCCTTGTGTACTACACAGAAAATGAGCAACGGTCCCTAAATGCCTCTCTGGGAACCTAAACACTTGGATTAGAGTCACAGAGAAACTCACCTCACCCTTCTTTCAGGCTGGGGTGAGATTAGAACACCCTCACCTATCTCTAAAGGAAATTGAACTTCCTTTACTGATCCATTCTTGTTCCTCTAGGTCTTTTGTATAGTCTGATAGATAAGAATGAAAATTCATCTTGATTGTCTCCATTTTGAGCTCCTTCTAAGTGAGCCAGCTTCTTCTGCTAAAATGGGTCGAAAGGCCCATAATTGTACCATGGGGCCTCTCTTGGATTCAGCTTCCCAGTAACAAGGGTCTGGGAGCATATAGGGCATGTTCTGTTTGTGAGATGATGCTAGAAATTCTCGTGGGAAATCTGAAGAGATGAGACTCCGAAAGAGAAGAGGATGAGAAACAAGAGAATATTGTAGTGGATGGGGGAAAGGGGGAGGTCCAGCCTCTGTAGTAAAGGGGGATGCTGAAAGGCGCCAGAGTGATGGAGGCTGGGCATTAACTAGAGTACCAATTTCAGCATAGGGGAATGGGTGGGGAGGGGCTCCATTTGGGATGAATGTTTGCTTAGTTAGGGAGAGTTTCTTTGTGTGCATTTTCCTAGCACAGTAATTCGAATGATGCAAAGGAGGACAGCCCAAATGATCTGGTCTACAGATCTGAGAGTTCAGCCAGAGCTACTGTGTGTCTAATTCCCAGTTATGTTATTACTGCCATGCAGATAGGTGGCAATCAAATAAGGGCAGTTAGAGCTGATTCAAGCTCAGTCCTGGTGGAAGCCCTGTGCTTCCGGGTGCTGGGCTGCCAGCCTGGAGTGTTCATTACAGCACTTCACTAACAGACTTCTGAAAATTTCCCGGTGAGGACCTGCTCCATTTCATGAGAAGGCAAACTTCTGCTGTGAGCACATTGAATCTAGTCCCACAGGGGAGCTGTGTCTCAGGGGAGAAGCGAACTTCCAGTCATCCTAGCCAGCAACTGAGAATGTCAGGTAGGTCGATGTTCCACAGCAAAGTCACCTGATGGAAATCTTGTGCCAGCGAAGAGGGTCCATTCATTCAGCAGCTTTTTGTCACCAGGTGCCACAGGTAGTGCAGAACAGGTTTTAATTTACCCCAAAGAAAATGCCAGAAAGGAAAAAAGTATTGTTGCTTGGAATTTTGACTATCTCTGCTACAACAGAAAGGGCCGAGCATGTACAAAGCTACAGCTGCAGCCACACCCAGTGACCCAGTACAAGACTGGTGTTTGATACACAATTAAATTAGCACTGGTGACACCGAGTAGAAATGATTTCATTAAGGTAAACTGTTCTCTTATTTGTTCTTCTGCATTATAGACTCCTCCCTTCTGCTACGCCCTCAACCTCAGACCTCTTCCTCAAAGCCCCTTGCTGGAGTGGAAAGACGCAAACCCTTTCAGTAAGAAAATGCCTTGGTTGTCCTGGTCTTCAGTATGTTTACAACGATGCCACCAAACCCTTTCGTTAAAAATACTTCTAGCTCCCCACCATTCATTGTCTCTCAGGGCTATTGCCTTCCAGCATCCATTTAGAACGTTAGAGCATGGTTCATGTAGCCATGCAAATGACATATGCCGCTCATTTCGCACTATTCTTGAACCCCTTTAGCGAGCCATTCACAGCTTTCTCCCTCTTCATACTTAGTTTCCCCACAGCCTTGGGAAGGAATCACCACTTCTGTTGCCTTATTCTATGACAGGATATACTTTAAGGATAGGCTGACTATCCCAGTCTTTAATTTCCCTCCCTCGGTGTCCTGTTGATCAAGAATGCTTAAAATTGTGTTTTCTCTTCTCGTCAATAAACCCTTGGTGTTCTCACTTGCTTCCCATTCTTGATCAAACCTGACTCTTCATCACATCTTAATCCTGAATGACTCAGATCTTTCTAACACATCTACAAAAGAAATAAAACATGAAGGTGACAGAGGAAGCAACCAAAAAGAAGGAAGGGGTAAAAAAGAAAGACCTTAAACATTCACGTCCACATACATTCTCCGTCATATGTTCTTCCTTGATGTTTTATCCTCCACTTTCTATAAAACTAACTTTAGGCATTTGTAGTTCCCCAGCTTGCCACCTGCTTGGTTGCTCTAAATCAACGTTCATGCTTAGTCAGACACACAGAAGTTAGAAGTTTGGGTGAAACTAAGCAGATTTGTGGCATTTGTCATAAAAATAGTAGTTTTAAGCCACTCCCTTCCTTTAGTCATCCCCTCGCTTCTCAGGCACACTATCATGGACAGTCACAAGAAAACTGCAGTGATTTCTGTATGGGAAAACAGTACCGTGATACATTAAGTATGCCTGAACTGGGAGAGATGCACTCACTGAGTTAAGGCTCTCCCAGGTGGTATGTTTAGCCACTTCACAGCTATAATTCATATAAGGTGGAAGCGATTCCAGGACGTAAGGAAGCCTGAGTCACCTACACACAGCACATGAACCAGCCCAGCTGCCAATTCCACCAGGAGTCTCTCCTAAGTCACGTCCCTCTTCTGCCTAAGTAACCCTGCTCTTCCACAAGGAAACACAATCTGGTTTATGTCACCTGCTGTTCTATTTGCTACATTGTCGTTTCCCTTCGATCAACCCCATCTCTACAATCTCACCCTTCTCATTCACCTCCTCTCATCAGCTCCTTACCACTCCTGTACTCTGACAAAGCTACTACAGCTTTCTGCATCTTGTTTTGATCCACTTGCCATCTGACTGCCTCCATTGCCTGGGTTCCTCCTTCACAGATCTCCTGTTCCTGCCGCTTTGCAGTCCTTCCCTACATGTGCTAAGTCTGCCTCATCTTCTCTCTCAGATCCTCCTCTGAACATTGAGTACCTGAGACAGAATTCCCAGGATCCTTATCCCCCCTATTATGCCACAGGTCAGATTTCACATCTGTGCCCTTAGCCCAAATAGTTCACTCTCTACCAGACATTTATGTCTGTGTATCCTTGAGTTGCTCAAATATATCAAAGGTTAAAAAAAAAAAAACTCTCACCCCAATATCTCCTCACACAGCTGAGTCCTGCAACCCAGTGTTTCCAGTATTTTCATGTTGGAGGGAAGCTGCTTGTTTGTTCCCAGATGCTCAGCCCCAAAATAATCTGTATTAATTAAATCACTGCTTGGACCATTAGCTCTAGCTTCTTATTGGCTAACTTTTCCTTATTAATTTAACCCATTTCTATTAGTCTGTGTATCACCACGTGGCTGTGGCTTACTGACTAACGTTCCATCCTCTCCCGTGGGGTTACATGGCATCTCCCTCTGACTCGACTCTTCTTTTTCCCAGCATTCAGTTTAGTTTCCCCACCTACCTAAGTTTTGCCCTGCTATAGGTGCAAATTAACCAATGCTATTCACAGCACACAGAGGGGACTCCCACATCATATTCACTCTCAGAATGCCTTGAGAGTCATCACTTGTTTCCCTTTCATCTTCCCTCAAAACAGATGCTATTTAATTTCTCTCTAATGCATCTCTTTCTGTCATTTAAGACTCACCATTTTCTTCTGGACTTTTGATATTTACCTGTTTATAAGGTACAAATGTCTCTTACCTGCTCTTCTTTGCATTTGGATATTTTGTTTCCTTTGGTTGAAAGGACATAAATCCAGGAAGGCATGATCCTTCTTTAGCTGCTCTTTGTTGCTCCTTCAAGATTTATCTGTCTTAAATCCTACAAGATGTCCTTTCAGACATTTTCAGGGATTTAACTATGTGATCCTACAGCCATGTTTTGGTGCCTATATTGTCCAGGATGGCTCAAGTAAATCTACTGCTTCAACTCTCCAATCAGCTGGAGCTGTACCTGTCTGTGTGTCACCAGTGTCACCATGGTGCTCCAAGTGACTAATCTGTTAAAGACCTATTTGGCATGATGAGTCTACCAGATGATCTTTTATTTACATAAATACTTAAAAGGTTATTTCAGAAAGAAATAAAGGAAGGAAGAGAAGAAGGGGATAGAGAAAGAATGAAAGAAATAAAGGAAGGAAGGAAAGAAGGAAGGAAGGGGGAAGGAAGGAAGGAAGGAAAAAAGGAAGGAAGGAAGGAAGAAAAGGAAGAAAGAAAGTAAACCTAAGCAATGATAAATTGGTTCTTTTTGAAATGTTCTTTGGGGCTACATGTCTGCCAGTTTCTGCTTATGAAGTTAGCAGCCCATATCCACCAAGGAGATTGCTCTTCTTCCCTGCTTGTCCTCAATGGATTAAGATTTAACATGCATAAATCACTTGATCTCCCCAGTAACAACGATGTGGAAAAGATAGAAGAACTCGAGAGCACAGGCAGAGGAAGGAGAGTGTAACTCACATGAGAACTTGTGAACAGCCCAGAAAAAGAAGCCAAAGTTTTCTGTGCCTGTCACAGATAGTTCCATACCCTCATTTTACTCGTTCTGCTCTTTACCTGACAGCCCTTCAGAGCTCTCTGGAGCGCTGTGAGCTCTCAAATAAATATGTATTTCATTTTGTGTGCTTATCTTGAAACTTCATTTTGATTACCCAGTAGACATTAACAATATCTTCCCAGCTGTTGCTTTCCATTATGTCTTGCAACTGAGATTTTGGCTCTTTTTAAAAATGCATCATTGACCTAAAGGTGATGGGGGTGCTCTATCTGTTGTGACAATAGTCAGGAGTAACTCAGTCCAGATGGGAAATGTCATGGGTACCTTATTCAAAACTACCTCTGTGATTTCTCTACATGAACTCACATGGTGTCTAAGATTATCTTGAATTACAGCTTTAAAATGTTTGAGATAAGAGTCATGTAGCCTTGATGAAAATCCTCTTAGACACAATTTTGACTCTATAAAGAAAATTATTGTCAACTAATTCATGTTTCAGATCTCAAACAATGAATAGTTTATTTAGTTCAGTAAATTTGACAAGCTTTCTATCAACAATTAAATACATGCAAGTATAGAGAAAACTACATGGTAACACCATCATGTGTGTAACTAGCAAGATGATATCCCTTCTGAATCCATTTGCTATCATAAAACTTTCTTCTTCTCAGATATCTAAAATCAATTTTGGATTTGATTTCATCCTGTTTCCTAAGCCATTCTTGTCTTAAGAAACTCTGAGAATTATCTGAAGAAAACTAGTTGTAAGAGTTTTTTCCTCTAACAAAAGTGTGTTTCTAGAACATAGAAGTCTGCCTGAGAACACCACCACCCCTCTCCCATTTCATAGCCGATAGAAATTTATCCTGTGAGTCCCTGCAGAAACTTGAGAGAAAATCAATGGTGACTTTGACAAGAACAATGCCACTTCCTCTGGAATAGGTCACCTAGATTCTCCTCACCTGTTCCCCCAGGACAGTTTATAAAATCAGGGCAATCTCCCTTGAGCCTACTTCATATTCTCATTACCGCCTACACATGTTAAAACCCAAACCCACGAAGAGACTATTTCTCAATGGCAGTTTCATGAGTAAGAGTGATTCCGTTCATCTGGTTCACACAGCAGCTACCCTTGAATCTATCCTCTACTTTGACTTGGCCTCTAAATTTGAATTAAAAAAAAAATGGAGATCGCTCATGCCAGATTATTGCTTGAGACTGTCAACTTTTAAATCTAATTAATGGTGCACATGCTGTATGTATGTGTGTGTGCGTGCATGCGTGCGTGCGTGTGTGTGTGTGTGTGTGTGTGTGTGTGTGCATGTGTGACCATGACCATGTTGGGAGAATGAAACCCTTCTATTGTTGAATTATATATTCACTTGTTTTCCCATCTGCTAGAAGGATGAAATAGAAAGACTAATCCCCACAGTCCTCTTCTAAGAAATTTCCACGTTCAAAAGAAACAAAAACTAGACTGTGCTTTATATCTCAATCTGCTAAGGAACTCCTGACTTGACTCCACAGTTGGCATGACCCTCCATGTAAGCTAATTGGCTTTATGGGGTGAGGATGAAGACTCTAAGATTTCTGACTGCGATATTCGGCATCCTCACAACAGTGACATTGATGCTTTCCCTCTTTCCACACTCAAAAAAAAGTCTCCAAACCATTGAGAAAGGCAACACAAAGCTGACAAAGGCCTTCCTTTACTCTAAGAGATATGGTTTCTAAAACACAAGAAGAAATCTTAGAGGTTTTTCCTTAGTTAATAGGCCAATGGCATTCTTGAATCCTTACCTGACAACTAACTAGCTTTGAATCTTTGTGCCCTTAAGCACGATGCTTAAGTCTCTGAACTGCAAACTGAAAAAGGTCATTGTGATATCAACGATGCTTTTCAAATCTCAGAATAAGCCCGAATGCTTCCTAGTTAGTCCTTTGAGGCAAAGCACTTTTTGTTGACATTATAATTATCTGCTTCATTTCAAGAAAGAACTTAGAAGTGTCAGTTGAAAACACCTGAAGAAGTGACCTTGTGGGGTCCAGTTTCAGTCAATACATCTGTAACCCGACCTTCACAACTAAGGCTTGCAGAACATTGTGGAAGAGGGGTGGACCAGAATGCCTTCTGGGAGATAATATCTTCTAGACCAAAAATCTCAACAACGTGGTTGCCTAATGAACAAAGCCTGCAATGATACCAATTAGCATCTAATGTAGAGAGGGATATGTCACAACTTCCCATTTTTAGATGAAGAGCTACAGGCAATCAGTAAATGTTAAGAAAGGGAATATAGTTAACTCAATGGAAGTAAACTTGTAATTGACCACCCAACCCCAAAAGCTCAGTTCTAAACCTGTGTACATATGAATAGCAATAAAATCGACTCAATAGGCTGTATATTCATACATGCCTGTGTATACGTATGTAAAAATATTAAAGAAGTATCATGAATTTGAGAGGGAGAGGAATGGGAGGAATTGGAAAATAGAAATGATGTAAATGCAGTACTCATTTAGAAAATTCTCAAAAAATTAAAAATTACATTAGAAATTCTAACAGTATAGAACCCTGAATGTATTGGAACCATATTAATTGGAAAGCATGCATATATCATGGCTGTGATACTGTGGTTGTCTTTCAAACTTTCAAAACATAGATGCAGGAATGAATGGATTTGCAGCCTAAATCTATAGCTCTTAAAGATCTTGGAAGGTAGCCAGACGGTGGTGGCACATGCCTTTAGTCCCAGCACTCAGGAGGCAGAGGCGGGTGGATCTCTGTGAGTTCAAGACCAGCCTGACCTACAAGAGCTAGTTCCAGGACAGGCTCCAAAGCCACAGAGAAACCCTGTCTCGAAAAACCAAAAAAAAAAAAAAAGATCTTGGAAGGTTTTATTGACTTTAAAAGGAGAAGTAGAAGAGGCAATATTTGAGATCCGGGATAAAAGCTTAGAGCATCAGAAGTGGGTAAGCAGAGGTCAGGATTAGCTTGTGCGGGTGTATTGATGTCTGTGATTGCTCACCACAGCGGCAAAGCTGCCTCCCTAGGAACCCACATCGTGTACTTAATCCTCAGCAGAAACCTCCTTTCTGACAGCAGGAGAAAGTATGCATGTTTTCATACTGGGCTCACTCCCGCTTGCTCCCTCATCCCTCGCATTTCCAACAACAATGCAAAATGTGTACACTGGCTGCTTCTGAGCAAACCTATGCCATTGTGGCCATAGGTCATAAGTAATGGTGACCACAGAGAGCCCAGATCCTTAGACATAGAGGACCATTATAACTGTGAGGTGGTCACAAAAACTCTGGTAACTCTTAAAAGTGTGTAAATGAACAATCACACACACACAAAAATGTTTCAAAGTTAAATAAGCCATGACTCGAAGGTGCTCTTGGAAACACTCTTATGCTGCAACATGGTGCAGCCTTGGTTCTGACGACAGCATGCATACTGTGACTTTGACATCACACCTGGTGATCCAGAATCACAACATTATGTGAAACACCCTGACGAATAATACTCAAGTCTATCATATGTTATGGATTACAACAGAGTCTTCGTTGTGCAAAGTTGCCCACTCTTACTGAAAGGTAACAGCTCAGTTTTTAAAACAATGTTAAAGATTTTCTTATCACTTCTCAGCATGTTGAGTATCAAATTATTCTATCACTGGGTGGCATTGAAGAATGTTTGGTTTCTTTAAAAAAATCTCGTCCTGGGCTCAGTGGATAAGAACATGTGTTGTGCTCTTGGAGGACCTTAGGTTCAGGACCCAGTGTCCACAGTTTGGTCAACAAATATCTGCAACTCCAGTTCTAGGGAATCTGAAATCAGGTCTCCTCAGGCACCAGGAATGCACATGGGCTACATGCCTACATAATAGTACATACATACATACAGGCAAAACATGCATACACATAAATCTTTAAAAAATGTCAGCTACTTTCTGACAGTCAATTAAATCAGTTTACATGTAAGCCTAATGATGAGTTTAATCCCCAGATCCTGAATCAGGAGGAGAGCACCAATGCCTGACAACTCTCCGCTGCATTCCATGATTATGCTGTGGCATACATGAGCTTGCACAAACGTGCAGCAATGCAATAATTACTATATGTAAAACCAATAATATTTTTCTAGAGATAGGGCCTTACTATGTAGCTACAGCTGGCTTGGAACTCAAAAGTTTGGCCTCTAACTCATAGGTATCTACGCTTCTCTGCCTCACAAATGCTAGAATTAAAGGTTTGTACCACAAACTCAGCCCTGTCTGATGATTTTCTGTTTTGGATTAGAACAAAATCATCAATGAGATCTGTAATGGTTTCAAACATATTTCTGTCGTTTTGTACAACATATTTATGTGAAATATGTTCACGTATTTACTGAAAATGTTTAAAAAGTTCTATATCTTACAACATCAATATTCATCCAGGTTTTAATTTTTTATGTAAAAATAAACAAACACATTAATTAATATGCAAATGTGTTTGCATCTTTAATAAATAGAGAAATAGATTTATATTAAAGAATTCCCTTATAAAAAACATTTCTCTAGGATTTATTATCAGGAAACCTTGGTTCTGGACATCTATTATGTCAAGCTGTGTTCCTGGGGGATTGGAAACATTCTTCAGATGAAAGAATCATGAGTGGAGAAAGATTAAGAGGCTCCACCAGACAGGTGGAGGAAATTCTCTTCTGTTGTACATTCAGTGGACTGTCCCTCATGGGCCCCTTACCACACTGAAAGGCAGATGCCACTGTCATTCCTGCCAGGTAGCAGGGACAGGAAACAGTGACCATTGATAACACTCCTCAGAAGTGATTCTCAGTAGCAGCAGGCCCTGGCAGCATGGCTCCAGGACACTTAACAGGACACACAGAACTCAGTAAGAGCTAGAGACCACAGCTAATTCAAACCAGCAAACTTCTAAATTCTACCATGTAATAATAGTAAATCAATTTAATAGAGGAGAAGACAGATGAAGAACACATTAAATAAATGAACCCTGGTCTCGGAGCTCTCTTTAGATGAAGGCTAGATGAAGCCCAAGATTGCTTAATTTTTTGTTTTGTTTCTAAACAAGAAACCCTCTTGTTTTCTGTCCCCATGGTTTCAAATGGTGTGGTAATGAGTCTACATATCCAACTGCTTCAGAAACTGCATTTCACCCCCAAGGACAGATTGGCTTACTTTTATAAAGAGTTTTGAGAGCTGAGCACTTAAACACAACCATCAGACATGCCTTTAAAGAATCAATGTGGGTATTAAAATTACTCACACAATGTTTGATTGAACTTATTGAACTTGGATAAGAATATCAGTGCAAGAAACAGTTTGGAATAGCCATTTTGAAATACTTATTTACAAAGTCTACTAATTAGCAAGAAATTTTTTAATTCACTGGAATCTAATGAAAATACAGCTAGCCGGGCGGTGGTGGCGCACGCCTTTAATCCTAGCACTCGGGAGGCAGAGGCAGGTGGATCTCTGTGAGTTCGAGACCAGCCTGGTCTACAAGAGCTAGTTCCAGGACAGGCTCCAAAGCCACAGAGAAACCCTGTGTTGTAAATGGGGGAGAGGTGTGGGTTGTGTTCCCAGCGCCTGTCTCCCAAGCCCCCAGCCGCAGGCCTGCTCAGCCACTGTTTGCTTGTTTATGCCTGAAATAACCACATGAGACTGTAATCATTTAAATACTGCCTGGTCCATCATCATCAGTCTTTTCTTGGCTAGCCCTCACATCTAAACTAACCCATTATAAAAGTCTGTATGTCACCACGAGGTGGGTGACTTACCGGATGGTCCTAAGGTACCTCCATCTCCGACGGGAGCCTCATGGCATCTGGCTCTGACCCAGTCTTCCCAGCGTCCTCTTTTCTTTTCCCCGCCTATCTAAGTCCTGCCCTATCAAATGGCCCAGGCAGCTTTTTTATTTAACCAATCAAAACACAGAAATACAGATGAACCCTCCTTCAACCCTGTCTCGAAAAACAAAAAAAAAAAAAAGAAAGAAAATACAGCTAGAGCAACATGAAAATCCATGAAGAAATTAGCAGAGTGCTTGTAACTAACTTTTAGTTGTAGAATAGGCTGGTAAAATAACCTCAATTAGAGATCACTACTGGTTAATGAAATTTTCTTTCAGAGATTCATAACTGATAAACCAATGTTACCTTAACATTATATGAAGTAAGAGGAAATGCAAAAAAAAACCACATTTTAGTGTGCAGGGTATCATCCAGTGTTCACTATGACACATGAGTTTTCCATCTCTAATGGGGCTCAGGCAAGAAAATCCATCCTTCCCAACACAGTCAACACATAATGTATATGATATGATATATTATTGCCTGACAAGATAGTAGATCTCCACCGATCATCTAAGAGATATAAAAGGATCACTTGGCTTAATTTGGGGGTACATTGTATTGTAGAATTTAATAAATTATCGCCCAAGCCAGCTATATTTAAGATATATACTTTAATAGGAGTAAAGAATACAAACAGATTTACAATACCAGATCCTGGATCCCACACTTCTCCTAAGATGTGTGCCAAGCCAAGAGCCACAGAGAGAGCGTTCCCACGTGGACTCAGTCTTTTATAACTAATCGGGACCTGATGGTTCAACCCAGAATAATTACCTAATGGCTAATGGCGGGGCGTGGCTATTAGCCTATAAAGCCTAAAACCTTTCCCCATCATTGTATCAGTGCTAGATCATAGTCAAACTTCTTTCCAATGCATCATAAATCTATTTTCTACAAAACAGAGGTTTATACAGCTGTAGCAATATCAATTAACAGTAAGCACTGAAAATACATTTATGTGTAGTCTGATTTAGATGTCAATCTAGTCAGGACTTTAATCAACAAATATTGCTGAAAAACTAAAATAGTTAAGAATGTCAGTTTTAGAAAAACATTGTGTTTTCCCTAAATAAGCATACAGATAAGTAGGAAGCCCTCGTTTCTGTTTATGTCCTGATCATTGTTTGTAACTGAAAGTCATAAATTTAACCCTTTACGTTTATATTTAGTTTCAAACACTTAAGTATTCAGATAGTGTATGGTACTTTCAGATCTATTCCTATATCCATGAAGAAAAGCCAAGTTTCTTCCTGGTGGATTTAGGAGTCACCCAGGTCACATACATTTTCAGAAGGGAGTCAGAGGGCTCTCAGGTGGGGATAGAAGGTTTTACTCTCCATGTCATGGAAGAAGGTAAGATCTTCTGAGGAGCAATCTGGTAATGGTGTCTGCTTGACTCAGGTCTCCTAGTCATGGCCATCCTCTGTGCTCTGAGAAGACAGGCGTTGCATAGTAACACACCCCAACTTTATTCCTTTGATGACCATGCAAGCAAGACTCCATAAAACGTAGTCAAGTCTCCTTTGCCTCTTCAGAAAATGTTAAAACATGCAAGAAGCCTAATTCAAATATTTTAATATTTTTCCAAAGTTTACACAGAACCCAGCAGTGTGATATATTTGTGGACATCATGAAAATGCTCAGTTCCTCAGCTCCTGAGAGTTCACCAATAAGGGGCAGTAAGCAGTGACCAACTGGTGTGGGAGGTGCTTTTGCATTTTGTATTGTTTTTACTGGTTGAATAAAGAAAACTGCCTTGGCATTTTGATAAGGCAGAAATCAGATAGGTAGTGTAGACAAGATGGAATGCTGGGAGGAAGGAAAGTGTGATAGACACCATGATTCTCCAGCTGAGATGGACATAGGTTAGAATCTTCCCGATAAGCCACATCCTCGTGGTGAACACAGATTATTAGATATGAGCTGAATCAAGATGTAAAAGTTAGCCAATAAGAGGCTAGAACTAATGGGCCAGGCAGAGTTAAAATGAATACAGTTTCTGTGTAATTATTTTGAGTTAAGATAGCCGGGCGCCAAGAACACGGCCCACGCCGGGAACACAGCCGGCCCATCCTGGGAGCTAGGCAGCAGGACACAGCCCATTTGTGCCACTTACTACAACCAAGGACTACCTGCAAACCCTTGTTCTGTCTCTGATCCAAGCCTCTGAGTACACACCTATAGACAGTCAGTGTTAATAGGAGAGAACCAAGGTCTTTCATCTCAGCAATCTACTATGACCTTTACATGAAGCCAACCAGTGGCTTTTACTAACACTTCCCAAGACACACTGATATACTTCGCCATAGAACAAGCAAGCGTACAAATAATCCACTAAATCACTTTATAATGCCTCTAACCCCAAACAAATTGAAGGCCTTTGTGGAAGAGTACAAACTCTGATGCTGATAAAGATGTAGGGGGAAAAGAATGCTTGGATGATACTGATATAGGTATCCATATGGATGCTCTCCAAAATATTAAAATAGAACAGTTGTGTGGTCCAGGTATAACACTTCAGGTTATGCTAAAAAGTCAGCATAATACTGGGACATCTGTACATCCCTGTTTAATGCAGTATTGTTCACTAACAAATTATAAAATCAATCTAGATGTTCACCAATAGAATATTGAAAAAAGTAATGCTTGTATGAATATATGAATATATATATATATATATATGGAGAGAGTGAGGAGGAGGATATATTCAGTTATAAAGAATGAAATTGTGCTGTTTATTAGAAAATGGATGCAACTGGGAATAATATTATTCAAAACAAGCCAGATAAAGAATATTTCCTCTTCTTTGTAGGTCCTAGAATTCTTTATTAAGATATAAAACAATATACATGTATATGATTTACATAAACATATATGATATCAGAAGGGAGAGTAGGGGAAGGAGACAGTGGTGGCAGTGTGAGAGGGATGAGGAGGGATGACTAGAGAGAGGGAACAGGGGAGGGTGAATATGGCCAATATATATGACATACATTACATAAATAGTACTTGTTAAAACTCAATATTATTTTAATTACTACACACTTATAAAAATAGCTATTAAACAGTTGCATGTCGATTACAGAAAGAAGTTAAGAAACAATCAACAATAGCCAACATGACTGTTGGTTTTTACTGAGGATAAATGATCGATTGAGGGACTAGTTTAGAGACAAGTTGATGTACATGAGAAGTAAGTCTGATAATCTGTTACATGGAACAAGATATTCTGACACATTTTATAGAGGTCACATGAAATCTGGACTCTAGAAATTGACCTGATTATCAGCTCACAGACATTCCCTGAATATATCAATTATTAATATAACTGAGTAACAAAATAAATGTGTATTTTATTATTTTCTAAATACTTACAAAATACTGTTAATATAGAGAGAGAGCTTAGAATAATACATTGATTAGAATATATACTGCCAGAAAAAATTTATGAATAATTGCACAATTCTTTTTTATATGTCTATAAATCTTAAGAAGAAATAAATCTCTCAATATGAAAAATTACCCTAAAAACATTTCAAAAAATCTGATACTCTGCCTATAAACTGATGGAACAGATATTTTGATCAGTTGTTTAAACAAAGACAGTTGGATTATAGATATATATCTGTCCTTTACCTGGGCTCAGTTAATATCCATAACATCTCAGATACCAGAAATCTAAAATTCATCCAAGAAGAAAATGAACAGAGAAGGTTGTTTTGAATTTTACTTCATCTTTGAGCTACTTTTACCTATCAAGGAACTTTACTTCCCAGAATTAAACTCCTCTGAGCAACTTGCATGTGACTTACATGGATTTTCCCACTATAGATCCACATACCATACTCCTCATCTTGAGGATTTCTTTATTCCAAATCATAAAAGTTTTCATTTGCTTAAATTAAAGACATTTTTAAAGACTTGGCAATATCTTGCTATGATTCGTGTGTGGTTTGAAAGACCTGACAAACTTGTAGTAATTAAATGGTTGGCCTTCAAGGTGGCTCTGTTGAAGATGGTGACAGTTTGAGAAGTGGGTCCTAAGAAAGGTCCAGAAGAATGTTCTAGAAAGTAGCTTAGCTGGAGATCTTTGGTAGGTGACTATAGATGACCAAGTTCAGTCCTACCCTGAGCTGCCTCTGCCTCTTTCTTTCCTGTCTTTCCCACGTGCTTCCATTGTTATTCACTATGACATTCTCAGCAAAAATGAGGCAATACAAGTGTTACACATTTGATTTTCCAAAACTGGAGGCAAAACAATCTTCTCTCCTTATAAAGTTAGCTTCTTTGGTTATTTTGTTATAACGTGTAGTAAGAGGTGTAAACTGTGTTCCCAGCACTTGACAGAAGCGTGGGCCCTTTGTTCCATCCCACCCAGCTCCCGGCCACTGGGATAGCTTACATTCGAAATAACCACACGAAAATTGTATTAAGTAAATTACTGCCTGGCCCATTAGTTTTAACCTCTTATACATATTAGTTTTACCCATATATAGTAATCTGTGTATCACCACGTGGTCATGGCTTACCGGAAAGATTCTAACCAAAGTCCATCTTGGGCTGGAGAAACATGGGTTCTGCCCCAGTGCCTTCTCTCTCACAGCCTTTTGTTCTGTCTACTCTGCCCACCTAATGGCTGCCCTATCAAAAGGCCAAGGTAATTTCTTTATTCAACCAATGAAAGTAACAGAAATACAGAAGATACCTCCTACACCAATAATGCAAAGATACATATAATTTGGTTAGTTTTCCTCTTTCTGTGTCATCAACTTTACTTGCCTCTATAAAACAGTTCATCTTGTTTACATCTGAATTTATGAAAACCAGTATTTATTTATACTTAGTGTTCTAAGTTGCCTGAAGGTACAAACCTTTTCTTTAGGCTGGGTCAGTAAACACTGGTGAACCATCACTGTATTACAGATGAGTAAACGCTGGTGAACCATCACTGTATTACAGATGAGTAAACACTGGTGAACCATGACTGTATTACAGATGGGTGAGGAATTTCAGATGATTGCGTTTAGCTCTTCCACATTAACTTTAAAAATGGATTATTTTGTCAAAATCCATATTCTCATCTTACATTTGGTAGTACAGTCATGCTTCTACAAGAATGAACCCCAAATTATCCAATAACCTTAAAAATTCAGATTCAGAGAAAAACTGTAAATGATTTTTGAATCTGAGGAATTTCACAAATGGAACAAGGCCCGCTATGATCCTTTCTCTCTTTCGAACCCAAAAGGAAGAGGAGACAGTGGGATATACAGCCATTATAGTCTTAAAAATGAGTAGAAATGATGTAAAATACTAAAAACAGGCAATAGGTGTTAGACTGTTGCTTCCTGGTTCTGAGAAGAATTTTATTCTTCCATTCCAGGCATTAAGACTATAGCAAACCAAAATTGATTCTTCTTAAACAAAATAATAAGTAGCTCTCCTACTATAAAGTCTTTAAATTCATCTTTCAACTTCACGTATATTAATGTTCTTATGAAATAGTCTCAACTTTTGAGTGTATTGATGTTTAATTTACCTTAGCAATGTTAAGTATAAATATTTAAACAGCAAGGGAAAGCAACAAAACAGCTCACAGAATTTGGAAGCGTGGTATTACAGGCTTAGTTTTACCATACAGGAGAAAATGAAACTTTTATTCCTACAGAATTTCATGGTAGTTTACCATAAAATAAACTTTACAGTTGGCCATCACTGTAAAAATTCCATATAAATATAGGTCATGGTATTCAGCCTCTTGCTATGTCTCCTGATAACAATATAATAGGGCATTCAATTGATTTAAACTCAGATTTTGAATATCAGTCTATGCTGGCAAGGTATTTTAAATAACCTAACCACTAAGACAAAGTTCAGTCACATTTCTTCGTTAGCCACCAAACACAGGAGCTTTTATTCTATCACATGTGTAACTATCACTTCTTCATCAGATATGGTTTCGAATAATTTTCTGGGGTGTATAAGGGGGAAAATTAATCACAGATTCCCATTCAGTTTCCCATGTAAGAGTACAATCATCCCATTCATCTGTACCATATCCAACATTCCCAGCTCACTGTGAGAAGCTGATTCAACCACCTCTGATGAATGACCCACCCAGGACTTCATGAGCTTTTTTTCCCTGGATTACTATCTCATGGCCATTTACTGCCAAGTGGATTTCAATTAACTCACTGGAAGGGGGAAGCATCCGTTTGACAGAGGAAAGATCAATTAGTCAAGAATCTTAAGTAACTGTTAAGTACTAATCAAAATTCATAATACCCATGACCTCCCTCCAAGAGCCTATAGCCTAGCAAAAAATAAGCGTAGTACCGAAAATAAATTAAATCTAGAGACTAGGATACACAGGGAAGAGTTAGGCGGATTCAGGGAGTGTATAGTCAAAGTATTTGACAATTCCCAGAGGAGCAAGACTTCCTCTAATCCTCCCCCATGCTTTTCACTATTCTGAATTATGCAGCACCCTAAGATGTTTGTCTTAGAGGGCATCTGGGTTTTCCTTCCCACTTACTGATATTATTTCTCATATCTAAAAATCTGAGCCCTTTAGATTCAAAGAGACTTGTGTTTGTTTAATTCTGACAGAGGCTTTATCATTTAATATTTTTCTTTCTAAGTTTCAACTCATAAATTTTGAAAAATAAACACTGAATCAACGTTCAAGTAAATCATAGGAGAAAGAAGAATGCCTTGGTTGCTATCTGCAGACAATGCCTCTTAACTGACATTAAAAACTAATGAGCAATATCATCCAATCTGACATTAGCCAGAATGGATTCAGATGCGGGGAAGACATATTGTACTCATTCTAAAACGTGGGAAAGGAATCTCATTCCACAAAGAGAAAATGCCTATCACACCTTATAAATCCTTTTTTCCAGCCTCAAAGGAAGTGTGAGTCAATTTTGATTTATAATGTAGGTGTGTGCATGTAATTCCCCAGGGAAATGTTTGTGTTAGAGACAATAGCATTGCTCCTCAGAACACCCTTGGCACAGTACCAACAAAACTGCACAGTTACAAAGCCTCAAGGCATTGTTTCAATCAGATACTGAACGATCTAGAATGTCAAGAGATGTTCCACAAAATTAACTGAATCAAGCTAAAGGGCCTAGCTCCTCACAATCTATTCATTTCATGATTTTATAGTATTAGTCCGTGTTAGCGTGTGTAAGTAAATGTCTACATGTATGCATACATGCTTGTTCATAAGCTTTTAATTGATATAAAAATCCACTTATAATAATCTAGCAAAGACAGATGGTTTAAATCATGGCTCTATTTTAAGTAATAGTGCCAAATTTAAAAAGAAAAACGAACTTTACTTGGTTTTACCACATGTACCTGATAGATTCCAAAGGAGCATCACAATTTCAGGGGACATTTATCATGAACACAAAGATGATATTCCACTGTGGTTATCATGGCTTTGTTATTATATTCTTTGGATAGTCTAATGTGAGTATGGCTGGAACTCCTCCAGTCAATCCTCCAGTCAAGTTTTGCTCCTTTGCAGGAAAAAAAGAAAATAGTTCTGTGCAAACACACAGCTACTTAAGGGGATTTGTCTGGCAGGATGCTTGTAATCTGAGCTCAGCATGCACTAAAATGTTCCCAGAGAGTTAGTTCCCCAGGGGTGATGTTAATCTCATGTTCGCATGGGGTAAGGTCAACTGAAAATAGGTAACATTTGGAGGACATGAAGTAATTTTTTACCCAAAAGATCTAATTGTGACTTTGAAAACGGAACTGATATATAAATGAAGCTATTGAGGCCAACTCCTTTTAAAAATAGGACTTCATAAAAATGAATGAACTGGTCAATTTTATAGCTGCCTTATAAATCCTTTCTCTGATAACTTTCACATAGATATGTGTCTGCGTGCACTGCTCCTCCTTGTCTCCTCCATTCTAGGGCAATTGCAGTTAGAACATATGTGACCACGTGTAAGAGGGTCTGCCTTTATTTTTGTTGCATTCATTGGTTAAATAAAGACTCTGCCTGGCTTGTAAGATAGGTCAGCCCTTAGGTGGGTGGAGTAGACAGAACAGAAGTTCTGGGTGAGAGAGAAGGAAGTGAGCAGACTCCATGATGCTCCCGCCACAGATGAAGGCAGGTTAGACTTTTCCAGTAACTCACCACCTCATGGTGACACACCGATTATTAGGAATGGGTTAGTTTATGATGTGAGGGCTAGCCAAAAAGAGGCTGGTGATGATGGGCCAGGCAGAATTTACATGAATATAATTGTCATGTGGTTATTTCGGGCATAAGCTAGCAACCAGCGGCTGAGCAGGCCAGCGGCTGGAGGCTGGAAGCTGGGTGCCAGGAATACAACCTACACCTCTCCTCCTTTTACAACAACCATGTAAGAACAAAGTCCTATACCCAAAGGTGCCCCGCTGTGTGTGGAGGAGCAAAATGCCAAGGCAGCTCCTGTACTAATGTGAAATCCACACATGGTAAATATCTAACTTATTTTTCATAAAGTATGATAGAGGAAACATTGTGATGGCTAAATGGAAGTGAGAGTCAAAATGTATGCCACTCTTGTTTAGCTAGAAATCACCCAGATGCACAGAATGGGAGCACTCCGGCGTGGATTCTCTCCTAGTCTTCAAAGACCACAGTCATGTCAGTAGCATTTTCTGCTGGGAGGACAATATGTGTCAGAAGATTTAGACTGTGGTTTCTGCTTGCCCTTTAGATTGTCATTACTCCTGTCAAAGAGAATGTTATCTTTATGTGGATCAAGCATGTGAGAGCTTTCAGGTTCAACATCAGGGCCTCTGCCTTCTGTGGCTTAAAGGGATGAATTTATGACTACACGGGCTGGCTGGTAACTCTTCCAGTAGCTGAGCCTTAGAGCTGATCTAGAAAGTCATGGTAGGAGTGGGAGCTCTCAGAGAATCTCTGCACAGCTAGCAAAGGTAGGAGAGTGGGGACAAGTCTATGTAGAACATTGGGGTTTGTTCATAATATCTAGATTTAGCCTTGAGATTGCGTTGAGGAAAGCCTCTGACAGCATGGTTCCTTACCTGAGTAGGACATAAAAGTCCCAGAATTCAAACTTCTGTCCCTTGAGACTCATCATTGTTGATTTATGATAACTGCCTTTATCTTTAGGTTATAACTTTAAAGGAGGATGCACAGAAATAAAGCATAAAATTATCCAGATACAAACTATATCAGTAGACAAGAAATGCATAAGTTTGTTATTCAAGAATGATAAAAGGTAGCTTCACCACAGTGTAGATTGGGGATAGATCATCACTCTATGGAGAGAAAAGCATTCAAGTTGTATTATAGTTCTCAAGAGGAACAGGACCAATAGAATAAAGATAGAGGAACAGAATGTTTAGATTATCATATTTGATATGGTCTGAGTGATCCAACAACTGTCTCACACCATTGAGCCCAAAAACCCGAGACTGGGCACCTCAGCTAACCTAATATGGTACTGGGGGCACGTAGGATTTCTGGAGAGCTGCTAGACTTCAGGCCACAAAAAGCCCCCCCACCAAAAGATTGTTTTGATATCAGGGAGAGAATCAACAGCTACAACAACAGCAAGGTAGATATAAACACCCCAATGACAGTGAACACCAAGCCAGTGTTAAAGCAAAAATCTTTCTGTCTTCCACATCCTTTTACCTGGGCTGCTACTAGAAGGAACTATGTGTGGTTAGGGTGGATCTTCTCACATTAAAGAAGGCAGTCAAGAAACCCTCTCAGGCATGCCTACTGGCCCACCTGATATGGACAGTCCCACACTGGGACACTCTTCCCAAGTGATTCAAGACTGTGTCAAGTTGACAAAACTTACCACTGCATGAGTACAGAGGAGTGCTGAAAGGAAGGGATCATCAGATGCTCTATGAGACGGTCCTCCAATCTTCACATATTTGGATTGTCAGATATTGATCAAGCTTGTCCATATCTGTGAAACTGTAATTATGAAACAGAAGAAGCTGGTCTACAAGAGCTAGTTCCAGTGCAGGCTCCAAAGCCACAGAGAAACCCTGTCTTGAAAAACCAAAAAAAAAAAAAAAAAAACAGAAGAAATGTCTGAAAACTAAGCAGGTCTGTGGAAGACAAAACCAAACACAGGACAACAGGGGAAGGTCCAGTAGATAAGGGTCCAGTGGGTACAAAAACATACACTGACTTCAAATAACAAATGTGGCTCCCTCAATTGTGTATGTACCCAAAGAGTCACTTGTTGGGTGAGGCACCTCCTGATCACCTTTAAGAAGAAGTCACTACCTATTACTATTTTCCTTTGATTCTATACAGTGCTTCTCCCCTCCTCAGATATTATATGGTAGAATTAGAGAATGTCAAAGTACAATGCCTTTCCTAGCCTCACATTTAAACTGTTGGAGAAAACTAATGCTTAAGAAAAAGAACCTAATTAATTTCAAAATGTCAATTTTAATGCTGATAAAGCCAACTAAAAGGCATTGCTTTATAACTTCTACTCAAAAGCATTGTTAATAGGTCCTACTCTCGCTCTCACCTTCACATATGATCATTGGGGTCATAGCTTCCCTGTCCCCCACCTCAAAGACCTGCTAGATATAACTATCTAACAGTTATATTATATTATATTATATTAGCATATATATATGTTAGATATAACTTGGTGAAGATGCAGCTTCACCAAGTTCTGCCATAGTAAAGAAAAACTAACTTCCAATGCAGAGATTAAAGTTTACCCTCAGAAGGTGAAGCCAGGATGAACATGTTTTGACCTCCCAAGTCATTACATGTGATTATTTATTTAAAATGTAAGATTTGTTACAAGGGATTAATCCCAGTGTGTATTTAATAGAAGCAGACATTTAATAGGATTTCAATGTTAATTGAATTAACAAATTAGAGTCCTTTAAGTGAATTCTAGCCAAAAAGCAATGAAATCCTCCGATGAAATTAGGCACTCGAGAATGAAGATTTGTAAGTCAAGAAGCCCACCAGAGAGCATATGATCTGAGGGAAGACTGGCTGCTCAGCTGCAAGGAACATGTCATCACATGCAGGGTGGAGCCATTGCTCTTCAGGGCCTGCTCAGCTGCAGAGAGCGAGAACCACTCTACCAGGTAGACTGCATCTACTGGGTAGCAAAGTGGGACTCCAAGACTCTGGCAATGATGAGATGGCTCAGGACTGCTCAATTAGATAGTTTCTGAGCACTGAACTGCCTGAGATTTTGCCCACTTGCCCATGGTGAAGCAATCCTCTCTTCCCTTCCTTCTTATTTTCTTACTTTTGTAGTTTTGTTAATTAATGGACTGTTTTTTAAACGTCTCTGCATCTGATTCCAGAGAATCCAAGATGTGGAAGGAGGGGTGTCCATTAAAAGATGTGATAACTGGCTTTGGAGTTAAAGGAGGGGCATCTTGGTGGGAGTTATCAATTTGTAAATAACCACCATAGACATGGGAAGTAAATGACTAAAAGAAAAATAATTATAACCTCGAGCTTTAAAAACATTGCTGAGGATAAAAGCATCAGTAAAATGTATGTGGAGGGGAATCTGAACCAACTTTGACATTTGGGGGATGCAAGGAGAATCCACAATATAACAGTGCATCCCAGGATGAAACCCTACATGACACACACATTCTTATAGGGAGCAGTGAGAACAGAAGGTCACTCTCAATGACAAAATATGAAGTCATGTGTATGAGATGTGGGGACAAGGAGGGCTAACCAGCACACTCAATCAGTTTGGGAAAGTGAGGCGGAAGGGGAGGAAGAGAACACAAATAACAAAAGCCAGATGCAGATGTTTAGGGAGCAGAGATGGCTGCAAAGATCAAAGCGGCACCCAGAGAGTAGTAGGCAAGAAAGAGCAGAGCTAAATGCAGCTGTGAGAATTCAGATGACACCGTGAGTGTGCAGAGAGGACACACGTGACTGCAATCCCAAACCCCCTGAGAACAAGCATTGCATTCCTAGAGCCATGCCTAGGAAAGAAAGAATGTGCCCACAGCTGCAGAAACAGGTAATCAGGAAATCATGCAGCCATGTAAACCTTCAGGGGGCAACTTCTACTGGGGAACTCCTAGGTGTAACACACAGATCAGATCTCACTGGGCTCTCGAAGCACACAGAAAGGCAATGATGCATCTCCTGTCCACACCACAGAATAGCCATCTAAACTCCCCTTTCCAATTTCCTATTCTCTTTTCCATATTTGAAACATGGTTGAGGGAAAATGTACAGTCATTACAAAGAATACTCAAAAACCTGAAGATAAAATGACCATAGGGCTGGGGGATATAGAACTATTACACAAAAGAGATACAACTCTCATTCACCGTAGCTAAAGTACTAAATCAACACTGTACATGCCTGTCAACAGAAAGATGGATAAAGACAATTTTAAATACAAACATAAACCGTGTGTTAGTCCTATAGAAGAATGTACTGCATTGTTTGCAGCAAAATGCAAATAATAGAATAAGTCAGACACGGCAAGACAAGTGTCACTTGCTCTTGATAGATGGAAGCTAAAAATGTCATATGAAATTGATGGTTAAGAAAGATTAAAATGGGTAAAAGTGAAGGTAGATTTGATTGGTATGGCATGCTGTATGTCAGTATGAAAGTATCAGAAACAACCTAATTGAGGCACATAAACATATGTCAATAAAAATTGGGATTCTTTCAGACTTCTTAAATATTTCGACAATTGCTTTCACATGACTAAAAGCACTATTAACGTTGGATAATCTCAAAAGTTTTCACCTGATTTTCCAGGTCTGTCATTATTCAATCAAATTCTCATCCAAGTAGAGTAGAAGGCAATGGGAAGACTGAACTGATGTTACTGATCAACTAACTGTAGAATAATAGAGTTAGGACTCTCTGGAAAGGCCAGTGTAACCCCATGATCCCTGAATAGCAGTCCTAACAAATAGAGATGAACCGATTAAGAGTGGTTAAGAGCCTTATGTCTGAGAAGGAATTAACCCAGTATTGGTAGCTTGGAGAAGAAGGTCCACAAGTAAAGGAATTCAGAATCGTGGCCAACAGCTGGCAGGGAAAGGGGAACCTCAGTCTCAGAAACACAGGAACTGAATATTGCCGTTAACTTGAAGTAATTTGGAATTGGATTCATCCCTACAGCTTGCAGGCCAAAACCTTGACTGTAGTTTTATGACACCCTGCAGAGAAGCAGCTGAGCCGTGCTGTGCCAGACATGACCCAGGGAAAGAGATACAGCAAATAGATGGTGTGTTAAACTGCTAAATTTGTAGAAAATCTGTTACAGTAATGACAGAAATACAGTACAGCCGATAGTCCATTGAACAGCAGTTTTGTGCCCAGTTGAACCTTCCTGGTGCCATGTAGAGTCTCAATCCTGAAACTCTTGATTTCAATACCCAATTTATCTAAACTTAACTGCGTGACATTCATAAAATCCTGAAATTATTGTATTATCTCTGTCTTCATAACACAAGGAGAATGTGACTTGTCCTCTCATCACTGCCACTGGTACTGTGGAAATCACAATGTTCTATCAGTTGGAAATGTCATCAAGTCATAAACTGAAAGTTTAAATTCCGTTTATCCCCCACAGTTGGAATGTGCTGCACAATTCATGTATTTCTGAAATCTAACTAAAATATTCCAACTTAAATCCAACTACAATGAAAAGTATGCCTTGTTAAAGAGCTAAAATTGATGATGAAAGGGAAATGTTGTCACAAAACAAAACTTTCAATTCTTTGAGCACCTAAAGCACTGAATATTTTTTTAAGCTGTTGGCAACAGAGGGGACACATTTCTCATGAACACATTGGCACAGAATTATTCCAGCTTGGCAAGGCCAGGTGTGAGGCTCTCTGAACACATGAGGTAGCTCAGTTGTTCTAAATTCATTCATGATTTTCTGATCTACTTCTGTGTTTTCAAATCTTCAGATCCTTGAGTCTTAGCACAGGTGGCTACTATGTATAGTGATTTGTATAAAACTTTTTGATGAACCAATGAGGACTAGGAGTGGGGAGATTCTTATATATCTCCAGAAGAGAAAGAATATATGATGTTGGTCTCTGCTCTCATCCTGTCTTTCAAAGATAGGAATCTTGGCTTCATTGGTAGCTTGACTTCATTGACAAAAATTTAACATGATGCAATATGTAAATATAATTGTCCTACACTTTATATGTTTTTATGTCTTGTTCTACTATAGTAGTTTTCCTGAGCCACATTCCTTCTCTGGTTGAAAAGTTAACTCAGGTTTTTAATTAACACTACTCATCCCAACAATAGAGACTAGTGACAATGCTAAACTCAACTGAATGAGTTGACTTTCATTGTCTGTGACAAAGTCCATAACCGAAAGCAACATGGGAAGGACAGGGTACAAGAAAGGTTAGAGTTTGTATTTCATCATCCAGGAGAGTCAAGGTAGAAACAATAGACAGGAAACTAGAGGCAGGAACCTAGAGGCAGGAACTAAACAAAGCAGAAGCCATGAAGGGACAATGCTTAATGTCTTGATTCCTTGGGATTTTTCAGCCAGCTTACTTATAGACCCCAGACCAGTTGTCCAGGGCTGACATCTCCCAGAGTGGGCTGCCCCTCCTCTCATCAATCATTAATTCTCACAGGCTTGACTCTAGTGCAATCTGATGGAGACATTTTCTCAAATGAGTTGGTTTACTATTCCCAGCTGACTTTAGCTTGTTTCAAGTTGTCAAAAAGAAATCTAATCAGCATACATATCTTCTCTGAACTGTTACAAACATATATGAATCAGTTCATTCATAGCAAAGCCAAATAGAAATTTATTACAAATAGTATTTCTAGTGATCTTTGGAGGAGCTTCCAGCCAATGTTCAGCGGATCATCATAAGATATGGTATCTCATTTGGATATGATGTAAATATTTTGAGGAAAGGGCATGAGTACAGACAATGCCAAGATAAAATCTTTAGAATATCTGACATCTAGAGAGTGCTTGAAGTAAGAACATTTGGCAGATACACTGGATCATAAGGTTAACTGTCAATTCTTGCCCTTTATTTAGCGAATAAAGGGGCAGGAACAGTATGGATAATGGATAAGAAGATGAATTTAAAGGTTCTGGAAAGATGCCCCATCTGTTAATTCTGTTTATTTCTTTTGTAGATGACTCAAGTTCTATTCCCAGAACCCAAATTGATTGGTTTATAGCCTCCTGTTACTGCAGCACCTGACACAGGATCTGATACCCTTTTCTGGACTTCAAAGACTGCAGATACCCACACACAGACATACACACAAAATTTAAATTAATAACAATCACACATAAATTCTAAAAGAACATATGGAATTGGACATATATTTCACTATTCTTAAAATTGTATATATAATAATAATCACATCACTCAACCCTTCCTTGTGTCAGTACCTTGTCTAATTAAATCAAATTTAACAGCTCTTCCTTAGGAATTTTAAGAAGATTAGATGACCCTTTCATGGCGGCAGGTCCTTGTTGAGTGCCACAGCTTCAGATCCAACTGCTCAACTGAGGGTAAGACCAAACTCTAGCCCCCAGGCTCTCTGCTCGGTTAGGAGACTCCCTCTCCCCTTCCCCCAGCTTTTCTGTGTCCCACATCCCAGAGTGTCCCTGGGCAAGGCTCTCCTTTGACAGGACCCGGTTCCCTGCGGGAATCGGCCTGCGGCAGGGCTGGGACCTTGGCCCCAGCTTTTCTGTGTCCCACACCTCAGAGTGTCCCTGGGCAAGGCTCCCCTTTGACAGGGCCCCGGTTCCCCACGGGAATTGGCCTGCGTCAGGGTTGGGACCTTGGACGAGGGAGGGTCCAGCATAAACCTGCAGGGCTCCAGCAGAGAAGCCCATCCTTTTCATGGCATCGGGTCCTTGATGAGTGCCACAGCTTCAGATCCACCTGCTCAACTGAGGGTAAGACCAACTCTAGCCCACAGGAGCTCTGCTTGATTAGGAGACTCCCTCTCCCCTTCCCCCAGCTTTTCTGTGTCCCACATCCCAGAGGGTCCCTGGGCAAGGCTCCCCTCTGATGAGACCCGGGTTCCCCGCGGGAATTGGCCTGTGGCAGGGCTGGGAGCTTGGACGAGGGTGGATGCAGCATAAACCTGCAGAGCTCCAGCAGAGAAGCCCACCCCTTTGATTGAGGCTGGTCCTTGGTGAACACCACTGCTCCAGATCCCTCCGACTGGAGTGGACCAGAGCAATCCCCTCAGACCAAGCAAGTGACCACTAGCTACTACTAGTTGATCCACCTGGAAAGGAAGAGATGGGCAGGCGCCAA
>JAQHUG010000308.1:1296317-1325147 GCA_028555095.1 Dicrostonyx torquatus
TAACCGGACTCTCTGAATGTGACTGCCAATGGGGACTGACTGAGAAACCAATGATAATGGCACTGGGACCTATCTCTTCTGCATGTATTGGCCATTTGGGAACTTATTCTATATGGATGCACATCTTCTTAGACCGAGTTGAAGGGGGGAGGGCCTTGGGCTTCCCATAGGCAGGGTATCCTGCCCCATCTTAAGGAAGCAGGGGGAGGGCGGTGGGGTAGGGGAGGAGTGGGAGGGCTGGGAACAAGGGGAGTAAATGTAAATTTTTCCTGTAATAATAATTTTTAAAAAAGAAGATTAGATGAAATGTGGCACCTAATACTCACAATATTTTTTACATAATTCTTGTGAAGTGGTGTTTACCCACACTGTCAATCATTCTTATAATATCATCCTGTTTTGACAGAAAGAAAAAATAATCTAAAAATTTGAGTCACTTCTCAAAGTATTTGGTTTAAATTATTTTGCTAGTGGAACCTATTCTTTTATCATCAAAATAAAATAAACGATAAACCACCAAAGCTACCTGTATAGTTTAAGCAACATAAAATTCACACTCTTCAATGATTACTCCTTTCCTTCTTCTTGAGGCTTTGTTTCTCAGGGACGCTTGCCAGTGTGGTCACCATGTTGTCAAGTTTTTGCATTCTGACTCTTGCACATCCACAGTAGCCATCTTAGAATGCAGTTTTTAGCCATGGTGGAGGCTTGGGGTGCAGTAGACTGTTTGGTTTTGTTTCTGGTTGCTCTTGGCTTTTGTGAGCGACCTCCAGGCAATTGACACACAGGGCGGGGTGGCAATGGATTTCATCATTGGCTTTGCATTGTGTCTACTTATCCAGCATCTCTCACATCGCTGGTCAGGGAAGACATTCAAGTGAATGAGACACACAGTCTTCATGCTGAGCCCTTTAAGTCCCATGATCTTGAACTGCCAAAATAAAGCACAGTAAAGTTGATGGTCTAAAGCTGGGTGCTCATTTTCTTCTCAACCCTTTCTTGTCTGTTCCACCTTCTGTTTCTGTCCATGTGCCTATTTAGATGTAGAGAGAAAAATGTAGAGCTCAATAAAAATCAATAAAGAAAAGAAATCAACCTCAGTGTGCGAGTCTAAACCCTTATATCACTTTCCTCACCATGTCTGCTCAATGACTGTCCTTTGTCAAGACAAAATAAAAGGAGTTCTTAAATACATCTCCTCTCTCTCTGTGCAGCCACCGCCTTACAGTGAATGTCAGTCTTTGTTATTTTAATTTTTTTAATGTTCACCTGAACAACATCCAAACTGGGTTTATTGTTCTAAATTTTAGAGGTAGAGTCCTATTTTTCACATAATTATAGACTATAAGCTAGGAATTTAAAGTCTCTAGTACAAAGCCTACAAGTTTTCAGTCAACTGTAGCCCAATGACCTACTCTAACTCTTCTAACTTCCTCTACATCTCTTAGGAATACATAACTATCCTTTCTCCTAGCATTCTGAACCATTTGATTAGGGCAAACATCAACAAAGGAGTTCTCGCTCTTTCTCTCTCTCTTTCTTCCCTTACTATTCATTATGCATAGAAACACTGCTGGATCATAAGAGTTCACACTGTAAATAAATAAATGAGTTGTTATGTAAATGAATTACTTAGTTGATGTACAAAATTCTGTGGCAATTACAGTAAAGAAAAAGACATTGTTCCTCAAACTTTTGTTTGGAGATCAGTAATGAACATTCATAAATAATTATCACTAAAAATGAACATAAGAAGTTACAAATGAGAGACAAAGATAAGGGTCATAGCCATGGGCAGGAAATCATTTCTCACTCTTAAAGGATTTAAAATGATAGAGGTCAGAAACTCGTGAGAATGTGTTGAACCTGTAGCATACACTGGTATTGGTCATTCCCATCAAGATGAATTTTCAGATGTGACTCTGCTCCCCCTACCAATCTTCTCTAAACAGCCACTATTCTGAAGAGAATTTACAAATTATGGAATTTTTATATTCCCATAAGTAAAAGGTAAGGTGTGCAGTTGGGTCCAGACTGTGGAGTCCATAAATGCTGTGCTGAGGAATGGGACTCTTTCAGAAGGGCAGTTGAAACAGCTTTATTTCTAATTCTGACCAAGATCAGTTTCTCCAAAGGAACTGATGAAAACAGCAGAATAAAAGTATACAATTTCACTGTAACCAATAGGCCAGTATTCTGTCCTAAATATGTTATTATTTGAAATTCATCATATTGCTTCTGTCACACGGATGGGGGCCATTTCAGTTGTCTTCCCCAATCTGAAGGACCTTTGTTCAGTGAAACGAGGACCTTAAAGGGCTCTCTTCCAGGTAGGCTTCTTTAAGTTTCTCACACACTTTATCCCAAATATAGTGACATTAATAACATCATCCCTGTCTGTCTTGAGATTGAAAGGTCTAAAAGACTGTGCCACAGAGTAGAAAGTAAGTGTTCTTCCTTTCCTTGCCTCACCATTCCCTTCTAAAACCGGATGATTTCAGGTTCCATCTTAGACAACACTTTCCACCTCCCTGGCTGAAATATGATTCCTTTTCAGAATGTCAGTTACATGTCTTTGATGAACCCGTAGTGATTAAAATTTAATGTGCATCTGTCATTTTATTCATGTCTTCTTTCTCTTTAATCAGTCTGTTCTATTTTGATGAGTTGGTGAATAAGAAGCAGTGATATTAATATTGCCTAGCTCATCAAGCATTCTATGTGCAGAATGGATTGTAGCTTGAAAGAATAAGAAGTATGAAAGGGACCAACAGTTAAAAAAGGTGGGAAAAAGGTCTTTATTTTAACCATGTTCTGCTACTCTAACAAAGTTGAGACTAATATCACTAGAAAGTTCAAAAGAAATGACGGTAACTAACACTAATGAATTTACACATGCAAGGAACGGTCAAAGTTAACTGATCCCACTCATTACCTGTAGAGATGGGTACCATCATATAGATGATCATCCAGAACTCAATGAATGTTGAATGATTTTTACTCCAAGGATCACTGAGCACCACATCATATCCGCTTATCCGTGGTCAGAGTCAGACTCCTATGACTTCAGAAAACCAATTTAGAGTTTGTATGGTACTTGCCCCTTATCTGTGTGGCCTTGTTATCATTGACTTTAAGCCAAACTGGAGAGGGCTGTTATGTGAAAAGAGATGATTTTCCAACAGACAGTATACTACCTATAAGGCAAAGCTACCGAACAAAGAGTATTGTATGCTACCACATTCACCATTGTGCGGCTCTAACTGCAAAATCTATCCATCTGAAAATAAGACTATTGCTGCCCTCTTCATCTATTGAACTACCAAGAAAACCCATAAGTCATGTTGCTTTTCAAATGTGAGCAATAGGTACAGGAAAAGGATCCACATCAGTGCAAAAATAGAGTCTTCGACAACCTTTCAGAATCATAGTTCGTGCAAGAAAGTGACCTTCTTCCAGCATGGCTTGCAGTTAGGAAGGCAGCTATTGTGGGCGCTTGCCTTTGCAGCCCTGCTTCCCTGCACAGCTCTTTGGACAGATTTGTGAGTTGCAGAACAGGAAGAAATCAAACAAGTTTCCAAACATTGCACTGGATGATAGTTTTGGAGACTGCAAATGCGGCTCGGGACTTCGTATTTAGGAGGGTAACTGAAGTAAAAGCCAGTACTTCGAAGAATCGTCTAAATTGGGTAAATAGAAGCTGCACTTAGTTCTAATATCTGAAGAAGCTCATTCAAGTCAGTTAAGTACATGTGTGATAGTTGGTGGCACGATAACTAAGTTAACAGGAAATAAATACATCTGAGTACTTGTCTGTTATTTATCTGGGTAAAAAAGTGCCACACATCAAATCTGAAGCTGAAAATTCTGTAAATTTGGTTGTCATTCATTAATCCCAAGATTTGTTATAAAATTCATATTTCTTTAACAGTGTCCTACAACATTTACCCTGTCCTTTAAAACACAAAGGTGAGCCGGGTGGTGGTGGCACACGCCTTTAATCCCAGCACTTGGGAGGCAGAAGCAGGCAGATCTCTGTGAGTTCGAGACCAGCCTGGTCTACAAGAGCTAGTTCCAGCACAGACTCCAAAGCCACAGAGAAACCCTGTCTCGAAAAACCAAAGGAAAAAAAAACCAAAAGAAAAAAAAAAAAACACAAAGGTGTTGAAAATAATAATTGCCACCCAAAATAGATAGATGCAAGGCAGAAACAATTGGGGAGAAAGGTTTTCAGGTCATTTACATCTTTGTAGCAGACTCATTGTTCCCCGCTGAGACACGTCATCATTCACCTAGACTAGCTCTAGCAGAGTTTGGGGTCACCAACTTCAATATCATTGTGTTCAAAGAGTCTATGACGTTTATCCCTCAGTAAATATGTTTGCAGTCAAGTACCCAGGCCACCCAGGTAACAGATTTGATTAAATCTTGCTGAACAACAAAATAAATTGCATTACATGGGCTTTTTCAGTAACTTTGATAGCAGTTATTAAAATATTATCCCTAAGAAATACCCTATAAAGACTTCACATATTTTCAAGATAAAGTGGTATTAATGATGTGATTTATTGTCTACATAGAAATATATCCTGAAACTGCTTTCAAAAGCATCAGTATTGAAGTGAAGCCATTGTGCAAGTTGTCTTATGGACTCATAGGTTGGATAAATTAAATCTAGCATTGTTTCAAAAAATGCTTTGCCAAATTAAAACTGTTTGTGAAAAATAACCAAAGCCAAATATAGAGATTCCTTGGTTTTTGAGCTATGTAGTTGTCCTATTCTTCTTGTCCATGATATTGCTTTGATAGGAAGTGGACCAAATATCCAATTCCATCTCGTATCATTTCAAATTCGCTAAGTATGCAAAGGTACTGACATCACATGGCTCTGGAAGATATCCGTGAGTAGCGTTAGCATTTAGATCACTGGTGGGTAACTCTACCATCTAGTGTGTGGCTTGAAACATTCATCTTTCTGGTGAAGAGAGAGATGTGAATGACAAGGTTGGTGAGAGAGCTACGGATTACAAAGCTTTGGCGTATGCCTTTGTGGGCACGACTTTGAATCCCTGCACTTGAGTGACTTTCTTAGACAAAGGGATTACGGTGATTCTGAAACTCACACAGCAGCTCCTCATCCAGCATCACTTTCTATTGTTTGAGGTTGCTGCAGTCTGAAAACACCAAATGGAAAATTCTATAAGCGAAAGTGTCCTACTTTTCAAACAGCCTTTATTTTCCAATACATCATAATCTTCTATTGAAATATATTTATAAATATATTTTTAAATTATATATTTAAATTTTATATTTAAATTATATATTTAAATATATTTATAGTCTTTAAAATTGAAATATATTTATTTATAAATATATTTCAGTCTTTATTTATTAAATTACAATTGAAATGCCACTACATTTCCCTTTATTGTCTAAAAAAGGCTATAACTAATATAAGAAAACTATATACAATTAGTACAATGAGTATATACAATATATATATAGGCAATAAATACATCAGCAATGTCTAGTCCATTTGCATTTGGTAAATTCAGAGAAAATATTTCATATCTGCCCTATTTTGCTGAGTTCAGAGTCTTATAACTAATTTATTGTCATTAATCTCTTAAAGTCCCTCATTGGTAAATTAAGCCTTGTTTGTGGTAGGCATGCATAAACACATGCCATTTATCTTGTAGTAGTTGAATTCATGATTTTCCAACTTTATAGCAATGCAAATGCAGTATCGGATAAAGACATCCTGGATTACGAACTTCTCTCAGGATTGTGATATTCGGTACAGTGTTATCTCACACTGCAGGGCAGCAGCCGTGAGCTCTGGCTCCCAGTCGGCAGCACATAACCAAAACCATGAAAATGATGGTTCAGAGATTGCCTGTGCCTCCGTGTATGTGATAATAAGCTCAGGTAGGGTGTGATAACTGAACTTTCAGTTTAGGATTATCTTCCACGGATGACCTGTCTATTGAGACGTAGCATGTCATAACGTAGCAAGCATCTACAAGGGAGCTGACTGTCCATGTCGGTTTCTATATCTCCCTTCCCCCATGGTGAAGGGGGCTGGAACAGTCTACAGATACACCATCCAAATTTTCACAAGTAGCTTCTTTCCAAGGCATTTAAATTTGCTAGAACCATTCCCTTTGCTAGAGTGTGTTCATTTGATGTCCCGCTTCTGGGACATCAAAATCGAGAAGCAGCCCTTCTGAAACTTTTGATAAACTCCACCTTTGCCACAATACTCCCATGTGGAGATAACCAGAAAAGAAACTCAACATGCTTCTAAAACATACAAAGTTTAAATAATCGCCAGTTGTCACTTTAAGCTTTCTCTTTGAAATCTAGCCACTTATCTACACTAGACACGGGTCTAGTTTATGCCCTATCACAGCCCACTCTGCATGCCCACTGTTCTAGTAGGTAAAACACAAATCATGCAGATGAATTATATATCTACAGAGGAATGACATGGGATTAGCTGGTTTTAATCACAGCAGGGCTCAGGAGATAGAACTTGGTGGTAAAGTGACAGCTAATCTTTGCTCTTGGAAATCTGGTGCCACAGCTAAGCTGTAGTCAGTGGAAATGGATCCTGTTCGTCTCTGAGTCTGATGAGAGCCCCCACAAAAAGCCACACACCAATCACTCTCAACATTTGCTTTCACTTAGGCACCCTTTAATTGATGATCTGTCAACAGCATCTAGCTTCCTGTGACAAGATCTCTGAGTTTTATAAGAGCAGTCACAGACTTGTTTATTTTTTTTTAAGAGTACCAGTTTCAACTCTGCTGATAATGTGTTTTCTTTTGAAAATGAAAAGACAGGCTGCTGGATTCTTCCCAGAATCCACATCAACTGACAGGGCTTGCTTGCTGACTTTCTTCCTCTATAGATTCTTTTTAATGCATATATCTTAGACAGAGAATGTGAAATTGTAAAAAGAAAGGAAGAAAGGAATGAGGGAAGGAAGGAAGGAAGGAAGGAAGGAAGGAGGGAAGGAAGATAGAGATTGCAATGAATGGTCAAATGAAAGTATTTCATTAAAAAAAATCTTGCCTATTAAAGGCATATGCAAGAGAATGTTGCCCAGCTTTATTGGCATATGACATATGAATAAAATTTTTTACAGTCTATGTAAGTATCACGCATAATGTGATATTTTGGTTTAAGTAAGCTTTGTGCTATGATTCTCACAAAATTTGGTGTGTAACACTTATGATCTGTTCAATTAGCAAATTCCAAGTATGCAGCTGTACATCACTAGCTATTGTTACCATGTTCTACATTAGATCTATGGGACTCTTGTTTTGTAACTTTTTTTTTTTTGACAGCAGGTAGAGGAAACCTAAGACCTTGATTCATGGCAGATAGAAACTCTACCTTGGAGCTACATGCCCAGTGTTGTGCTTTCGTAACTGAAAGTTAAAACATCTATTACTTTCACCCACTCCCAGTCCTTGATATCCACCATCCTACTTTCTGTCTTGGAAGTCTGATTTATTTAAGATTCTTCACATTAGTGCTATCATTGACTATTTCTGCTATTTCCAGGAAGTACAGAATTTTATCCATAAGGATGTCAGCTGCCCTTTACTTGAACTTGTCAATAAAGTCATCTCTGTTTTCATTTATATCATCTCAAATAGAACTGAATCTATTTGAAATCTTTGAAGTTTGTGACTCCACTCCCGAGAGCTGGATGTGTTTCACCTGTTGCTTCTTCAAACAGACTTCCTGCCCTTCCTCTGCTGTTTGTGAATTTCAGAATTTGTGTATTGGTTTGTGTGCGATAACTCCCACTGGTGTTCCTCTCTCTCACTCTTTCATTCTCTCTCATCCACGTGTTTCAAAGCCCTGTCTTGGAGCTCACAATTGTTTCCTCTGTTTGAGTCCATGGTGGGGTCTCTGGTGCATTTTTCATTCAAAAATCGTCAACCTCTAAATTCCTGGTTTAGCAACCTGTGCCAAAAGATAATGTACAAAGTTATTTATGAAAGGAAAATGTGTGAGGAGATGAATACCTTGTCCAGTTCCACAAAGTACCATCCACAGTACAGCTTTCCTGCACTCCTGTTTAGGGACAGTCATCAAGTCTCATTGGAAACTGAGTGTATTGTCTCAATGTATGACACCCATGTGCTGGCCTGCATTTTTAAAATTATCTGTTTAGTAGAATTTTCACAAGAGAAGAGCTCAAAGTTACTAAGAAATCTTTTCTAAAAATTCTGTTTTTTTATTATTTCTATCACTTTTTTGAAATTTTCATGCACTTCTTCATTTCATTTCATTGTAATCTATGGTCTCATCACCTTGGATTCTTTAATTACTTTGGGTTCCTTTTCAGCTAACTGATATATTTGAATTTCCTTAAGGCCAGTTACAAAAACACTGTTGTGTTCCTTTGGTGAAGTATGTTTTCTTATTTGTTTCTCATATCATTCATTTGATTTCTGTGCTTCCCGCACTTTCAGAATCGTGTGGACGGTAATGTGATTTCACATATAGGCTGTCATGGATGTATCAGATATAGTAGAGCATGACCCGTCTCAACAAGGTATAACGTCTTAGGGTTTCTGCTTTTGTGAGAAGAAAGCATGACCACAACAACTCTTACAAAGAGAACAACATTTAATTGGTGTGACTTCCATTTCAGAGGTTTAGCCCATTATCGTCATGGTGGGACAGGCAGAGTGCAGGCAGACACGGTGGGGCGAAAGCACTGAAAGTGGAGACGAAGCTAGCTAAGTCTTGATTCCACAGGCAATACTAAATAAGTGGTCTGAGACACTACGTGTGGCTTGAGCATATTTGAGACCTCCACAGTGACACACTTCCTCCAACAAGACCACAGCTACTTCAAAACCACACCTCCCAATAGTGTCACAAGTTTACAAGGGCTCGTTACATTCAGATTACAGCAGTCTTCATAAAAACCTGCCAGCTGAACTCAGATGTCAAAAACTATGGGTCCACCGTGGCCAGGACTACAGATAGCTTCAGGAGAAGTGGCAGTCAGGCTGCTAGTGTCTCCCTTAGTTTCCTTCAGTGAGGGATGTTTGTGCTGAAAAGGTTCTATTTGGTGCCAAGTCAGGTACTTTCATGCATGGAGTCAAGGTGGGAGCTGGGTTTGTGATCTAGAGAAGCTCTCAGCGGTAGCAAAAGTCTATAAATGCAGGCCAGCCTCCTAGGCTCAAAGCCATGAAGGTGTTTTTGCACCATCTGGGGCCTGCAGCATGGGTACATTTGCTATGTTCCTGGCACTAATAACAGACATGAACTTATACAGACTCATGTATCCTGTATCTGGGTCGCTAGGGTGTATCAGGGTCCCTTGGGCCCTATTGAGGTGAGATGAGATAGGAACCTGGGCTTTAGAAATACAGGGTCAGCAGTCATCTGAGTACCAGAACCAGGGTACAGTACTAGAGTTCCCCATGAATGGGACATTACTGATATGTCTCCTCAGAGTATGGAACAGAGCTATGGAAACACGATGTAGGACCCCAGGCCAAGGAACACCCCCAAAGACAACAATTCCAGTGATGGCAGACCATGGCTACAACTCAGACCCAGGAAGTAGGACACAGCGTAGCAGTAGCTTACAGATGGTGAGTCCCTGCGTTATCTCCATCTCTAGGGAGAAGCACAGAAGACATTCCATCTCCAAAGAGCAAGATTCAGCACAGAAGTAGCTACAGCCCAGGGGAGTGGATACAGCAGCAGGCTCTCTGAAAGGGAAGAGCTGTAGCATTCTACCCATCACCTGGCTTCAATACCTGGGGCGACTGTGAGAAGCCTCAAATGGAAAGACTGACGACACTCCCAGATGACACAGGGTTTCTGAGTTCCCTCTTTTATCCTTTTCCTCACAGAGACAAAAATATACTCCAATAGGATTGCTCTTGGCACCAAGTAGCTCGGGTACAGGGCTTGTGATAACCCTGGCCACCTCTGTTCCTCATGCTCCCCTCACCACAGCTTTCTCCAGATCTCTGCTGCTGTCTTGTTAGAGCTCTGTCATTATGCAGTGCCTGTCACTGCCTTTCCCGTCTTTGTAGAGGGCCCTCTATTCTTCTTGATGTCACTCACTTTGAGACAGTATTATATTTGCAAACGACTACATCGAAAGGGAAATTCTATGAGGCTTGCTTGTGACTGGCCTAAAAGCAACACAAAAGTAGATAGACGAAACCTTAAATATCCCCTTGAAGAATGTCATTCAAACATGTTTTTAAAGTATTGGACAGAAAGAAAAAAAACAAACAAAAAAGAAAGAACACAGTCCCTTCAGACCAATCTGGTGGTCAATTAACAGAATATGAGAACCTTGGGGATGTTTTACTTCTCGCAGCCATGAAGAACTCCCCATGGCTACTGCTCAGAAGGGAACGTGAAAGCACCACAGTGTCCCTCCTGCTTGTCCTGTGCACTACCAGAGGGCATTTGAAGTCACCATGCCCTCCCTCCATCGAGCTGAAATTCATCTCTATGCAACCACAGTGAGACCTCACTGGCCTTCAAGAGCATGGATAGAAAAAGGTCAGATGTCAAGCTATCTTTGTCCTGAGACATGACTTATTCATCACTCTGGCTACAGACACTGTGGGTTCCCTCTGCTCAAACTTGCAGGACGGTCTCTCAGCCGCTCATCTGACAACCGTGACATTTTTTAATGTAGTCTCGGCAAGGCCCAAATGAATATCCAAGGAGGTCCTGAAGGGCACAGGGACTCCTAAAGTGACATTGTGAGATCTGCAGGTCTGAGCCACTTCCAAGGAGCATGCGACCCCAGCAAGCCCAAGGACAGTCCAGTAGTGGTGGGACTTAAGTGAACCCTGGATGTATGTCCACTTCCCAGAATTTTAGGCAATACTTGTCAGTTTCTTGCCTTTTAATTTTTTTCTTTTCAAAAAATGTTTTGACCCAGTCTCCACATGTAGCCCAGGCTAGGTTAGAATTCTTCCAACTCTGCCTCAACATCTTGAGTGCTGGCATGCCAGTATGTACCAACAGAGCTCACTTTCCAATTATACCCCGTTCCCACTGCGTAACGGTCAAGTCCCTGCCTCACCCTGCTTACCTGAGCTGATGGAGTTTGAAGTAGACAGCTGAGCTTTTCATGCCAGTATTTTCTCTTTTGAAAAGTGAGTTACGTTAATTACATATCCAGGGATGTCTTTCTCAGACTTGAGGTTGTGTATAAACCAGGGAATGGCAAACTGTCTCCATTTCATTGGAACAGTTCAGAATATCACTGTATAGATAAAACATATAAGAGTCTGAATTGAGTAATTCATAGATATGTGCTGCTTGATCACAATATATATGATTATATATGATTAATAATATCATAGACTGATATATAAATTGTTTTCCTTTTAAGCATATATTTTTAATAAATATCATAGAAATGAAATACTTTTCAGGAAGAATGGATGCATATAGAATATAAACATATAGACTATAAAGCTGCAAAGTTTATAGGTAAAGGTGTTTATATTTTGTAACGTTTATAAAGATAATCTAGCAAACACTATTATTTATTAAACAGTTGTTAAGATATTTTGAAAATTTAGGGTCAAAAATGAGTAAATTCCAAGCAGTCTAAGGTGAAAAATCCAGGTTACAATTTAGAAAAAATGCACTTAAAATTTTATTTACAATTATTTTTCATGTTTTCATTTACTTTTTATTTAATTTTGTTTTATTTTTAAAAGAATCTTATTTTACATACCAATCACAGTTCCCTCCCCCTTCCTTTCTCCCCTTCCACCTAACTTCCCCCCACCCCATCATCTATCCACTCCTCGAAGAGAGTGAAGCCTCCCATGAGGAGTCAAGAATGTCTGTCACATCAGGACAGACAGGACCAAGGCCCTCCAGCCTTTATCTAGGCTGAACAAGATATTTCTCCATAGGGAATGGGCTCCAAAGCATCAGTTCATGCATTAGAATTAAATACTGTGCCATTGCCAGCAGCCTCACTAACTGCCCAAGCCACGGAATTATCACGCACATTCAGAGGGCCTATTTCAGTCACATGCAGGATCCCAACTGTCAGTCCAGAGTCAGTGTGCTCCCACTTGCTCGGGCCGGCTGTTTCTGTGGGTTTCCTCATCATGTTGAGATCTTTGCCCATATTATCGCTACTCCCTCTCTTTGACTGGACTCTGGGAGTTCAGTCCAGTACTCTGCTCTGAATCTCTACATCTGTTTCCGCAAGTTCCTGAATGAAGGTTCTGTGGTGGCAGTTAAGGTAACCGTCAATCTGATTGCAGGGGAAAGCCAGTACATGGAACCCTCTCCACTGTTGCTTAGGGTCTTAGCTGGGGTAATCCTTCGGAATTCCTGGGAATTTCCCTAGTGCCAATTTTCTTGCTAGCCTCATAATGGCTCCCTAGTTCAAGATACCCCTTTCTTTTTCTCTCCCTCTCTGTCCTTTCCCCATCTTAAACATCCTGTTCCCTCATGCTTTTCTGCCCCTTTCCCTCCTCTCCAACCCCTCCCCTCCCCAACACTCCCAATTTACTCAGGAAATCTTGTCCGTTTCCTCTTCCTGGGTGGATCCACATATGTCTCTCTTAGGGCACTTCCTGTTTCCTGGCTTCTCTGGTATTGTTCACTACAGGCTCGGCATCCTTTGCCTTAGATCTAATATCCACGTATGAGTGAGGACATACCATGTTTGTCTTTCTGTGTCTGGGCTACCGCACTCACTTTGACAAAGAAGCTAAAATTATACAATGGAAAAAGGGAAACATCTTCAACAAATGGTGCTGGTAAAACTGGATGTTGACATGTAAAAGATCGCAAATAGATCCGTATCTATCCCCATGCACAAATCTCAAGTTGAATCAGATCAAAAACCTCAACATAAATCCAGCCACACTGAACTTAATAGAAGAGAAAGCGGGAGGTAGCCTTGAATGCACTAGAACAGGAGACCACTTCCTAAATATAACACCAGTAACACAGACACTGAGATCGATAATTAATAAATGGGACCTCCTGAAACTGAGAAACTTCTATAAGGCATAGGACACAGACAAAACAGTAGCCTACAGAATGGGAAAAATTCTTCACCAACCCCCACATCTGACAGAGGACTGATCTATAAAATATACAAAGAACTCAAAAAATTAGACATCAAAATTCCAAATAATCCAATTTAAAAATGAGGTGCAGACCTAAACTGAGAATTCTCAACAGAGGAATCTAAAATGGCCAAAAAGTATTTAAGGAATTGCTCAACATTCTTAGCCATGAGAGAAATGCAGATCAACTCTAAGATTCCATCTTACACCTGTAAGAATGGCCACGATCAAAAACACTGGTGACAGCGTATGCTGGAGAGGATGTGGGGTAAAGGGAGCACTCCTCCATTGCTGGTGGGAGTGAAAACTTGTACAGCCACTTTGGAAAATCAGTGTGGCGGTTTCTCAAAAATTGTAAATCAGTCTATCTCAAGACTCAGAGATACCACTCTTGGGCATATACCCAAAGGATGCACACTCATACCACAAAGGTGTTTGCTCAATTATGTTCATAGCAGTATTATTTGTTATAGCCAGAACCTGGAAACAACCTACATGCCCCTCAACACCCCCCCAAAAAAAATAAAGAAAGAAAATTTATACAACTATTTTTAAAAGGAATTGAATATAATATTTATATTTTCTCAAGCCTAAGCAAAAGGGGAAATTGCTACATCTGAGGCAAATCCCTTCTAATCCCAATCCTGGACTAAGAACCCTGCTGTGCCCAACATGGCTGGGCCACAGTGCCGTCCTCCTGGCAGAATTTCCTATCAGAGTGGTGCGGGAGAATTGTCTGTATTCTGTCAATCATGTTTTAAGTAAGCACTGATTGGCCAGGCAGGGAGTATAGACAGGAAAACCAGACAGGAAGTGGAGGTGAGAACAGGAAAATTCTGGGAAGCAAGAAGCTCCCTCGGCATTCCTGCGCAGACCACCAAAGAGACAACATGTTAATATAAGTTATAAGACCTAGTAAGAAGCCTGAGCTAATGGGCCAATCAGTTTATAACCTAATGTAGACCTCTGTGTGATTTTCTTTGGAGCTTGCCAGCTGTGGGGTACCGGGCAGGAAGAAATCTTAACAAGCTGGACCCACATGTTACACAGAGGAGCAGAGATAAATGTGCAGGCTGAGTAATGAAAAAAGGGAAGAGTTCTACAAGTGTCCTGGAAGGTAGGTGGGAAGATTCTAGATAATGCCCCTATCGCCCGCCACATAGACTCTACATCTCTAATGTTTCCTAAATCTTGAGAAGCTGAAATAGAATGCAAGAAATCTTCACATTTTAGACAGGAAGGAAAGTCCTTACATTTGGGAACATTTAAAACACACACATTTGGGGATCCTCTCCTGCTTAGGTAGTATGGGAAGCCACCCTGCAAAGCCACCAGCAAGATGTGGGCATGGTTTCTCCTGGTGGAATGTGTGTAGTGACACAGTCCTGCAGGCACAGGATCAGCAGTTTGAGTAACAGGTCATGTCAAAAGTCAAACAGTCAAAAGCAGTAAGAACACTGAGAGGAGCTCATATCGGAGAGGGCAACAGATCCTAAAACAATCTATAGGGACCCGATGGAGAGGAGTTTGTCCTGGACTGAAATGCCCATTACTAAACTGCTACTATTGTAGAAAAACAAGGAAAAATTACTACTTTGGTTTCTTTGCTGTTGCTGTCATAAAAAGCAAAGAGAAAAAGAAAACATTTAACTCAAGTTTGCATGCTAGTATTGGTCTCGATTGTACTTACTTTTGTTTTCAAACTCAACTCGCTTTATCTCTCACAAGTTATGCACTGATCAGACTACTAGCATAAGATTTGAAATTATCGACTTAAGATTTAAGATCAATACAGAAAAGTCCATGGAGGCAGCTGTGTTTAAAAAGCCCTTCTCAGTAACTGATTTAATTTCACAACTATAGAGATCACATGTGATCTGCCTTCATGTCCCTTTTTTTCTTGTGGCCAAGATGAGGCAGAAGAATTACATAGTTGGCCTAAAGTGACATAGCTAATCAGGTGACCCAGGGAGGCCTATGTTAAGTTCTTGGGACATTCCTGTCCTCGGTCTGATTATTCACTGTGTATTCATTCCTCTGTGACCACTGTCCTAAGTGGTCCTGCTGTTCCACTCCAAGTGGCCAAGGTCTTGGGCACCAAGCAACCCACAACCGCTACAGATAGCGCTCTGTGAAGCTGCTCTTCAACACTCCAGGGAGGCAGGGCGGTGGTGGCGCACGCCTTTAATCCCAGCACTCAGGAGGCAGAGGCAGGCGGATCTCTGTGAGTTCGAGACCAGCCTGGTCTACAAGAGCTAGTTCCAGGACAGGCTCCAAAGCCACAGAGAAACCCTGTCTCGAAAAACCAAACAAAAAAAAAACAAAAAAAACAACAAAAAAAAAACACTCCAGGGAGAGAGAGCAGCCAGTGTTAGTATTGATTCGATCCTTGGCGGGATGTTGTGTTGTTGAATGAAGAGAAAGGCAGGACCAGCTGTAAAGACTTAGTCGCTTTAATCCCAGCTCTGCTTTGGGCTTTGGGCAAGGGGCCTTCATCTCACAGAACCTGCGCAGCACTTGTGAGCTCACTGATGCCTGTCTCAGCAGCAGCATGTAGTTAGTTACTTTCTTCTCACGACTTGGCCAATTTATTGATTGCATAAGAATTAAGTTAGTTGACTGAGATGGAGGGGGGAGGGCCTTGGGCTTCCCATAGGACAGGGTATCCTGCACCATCATAAGGAAGCAGGGGGAGGGCAGTGGGGTAGTGGGGGAGCGGGAGGGCCGGGAACAAGGGGAGTAAATGTAAATTTTTCTTTTAACAATAAAAATTAAAAAAAAATAAATAAATAAAAAAAAAGAAACCCAGGAGTCCTGTTACATTCCATTGAAGGACTTCTCCAGGATCATATGATTTCTAATTAGCAACTTGATTTCTAATTATCATCATGTTTGTTTGATATGATATGAAACTTACAATTACTTCCACTGTTTAAAGAGGTTCAAGCTATTGAAGCAACAACTGTCCACGGATTTGTCAAACTCCTCTTTTTCTTAAAAGAAAAGAGAAATCAAGCTTGTAAAGTCCCAAGTGAATGTATTCGCTTTAGGCTGTAAGAAAGGGCTTAGTTATTAATATGTTCCTCCTCGGAAATGATATGAAACAGGCCTCAGAAGCAGACAATGATTTATTACAGACGTGCCCACATACACGTCAAAGTGCCTGTCAGCTTTCTAAATTAAAAGTGCTAATAAAAGATGCAAAATCCTTGCTTCTCTGATGGTGACAGCTCTTTAGCAAAACACTCGTCAGAGCTCACCGAGGTGAAAATCTTGTCTGCAAGTCTCTAAATGCGGTGGTAGATCCTGCCAATTATTTACAGATGTGCCTTTGTGTTCATTTATATTTTATGATTCATGAAAAATGTATGATACATAAAACCCCTTCATTCAATTCTTACATTTAAATAGCCACTTGGTTTGTATAAATCTATACCCTTCACCCTGGGCCCCTGCAGTGAATATCCACATTTTGCACATTTCCAGAGACAGGGCCTATGCCTGTGAAATGACCAAGCCAGCCCCAAACTGCTGCTGGACTGGCCTTGGAGAAAGCCCTGTAAGAATAAAAATGCATTTCCAGGTATGTCAGGAAAGGGAGCAAGATGAAGCTCCTCAGTCATGTGGCAATCTTGAAGAGTAAGGGGACTGACACCTGTATTAGACTCTCCTGCAAAGAATGCAGCCAATGATGGCTTCCCGACTCCCCCTATTCTTCTGTGTTCCCATGGCTGTCTTCTTTCCTATACTTCTCCACGAGCAAGACAATGCAAGTTAGGCAAAAAAGGGTGGAGGGAGAAGTGATGTCTCTTTTGTTTTTCTTTCAAGAAGAAGGCCTATCATCCAAACCCCTCTTCCTGTAACTATTTATCCAGCTGTAATAGTGCTGATTTACTCAACCAGGGATTGAATTTATAGCCGCAGCAAATGTCCCTTCCTTCTTGTGCTCTTGGGAAACAACTGTTATCACAGGAGCACAGCACTATCAACAAGACAGATAAGAACCTTCCGTTTCCCAGTTGCCTGTGAGCAAGCAGAAAGTAGAGGGCTGGCCAACTAGCTGACAATCCTCGAACAAGATTTGGAGTCAGGTTGCACTGCCGAGGGCTCCGGAGTCATTTATAATGGGACTTGCTAACAGGTTGCCATTATGGTTTTTCATTTTCTATCAGATTCTTCAGGCAAGATTGCAAAAGAAATGAAGCCTTTGACTGGCATATTTCTACCTGACAGAGCCTAACATAAATGCTGAATATCATAAGCATTCGGAGGTTTTTAATCAAGCCAGTAAAACTTCTTTTTTAGCCAACTTTACACATCAAATGATTTGCCCACCCTTCCCATAACCAACCTCAAAGTATAAATAGATTTTAAATATGAGAATCACACTGGTCAGAGTTGGTACATTTATTACACACTATGACAAATACTTCAATACACACATTAAGACATATTAACATTAAATATAATATGATTAAACTTAGGGGACAGAGGATATATAATAATCACTCAAATTTATATAGATTAGGTATACATGGATGAACACATATATGAATCTTATAATATGAATAAAATATAGTATATGCTTCTTATGCATACAACTATCATATTTATTCCTACATATGCAGTCATATCTCTCTTCATAAGGACAGCAAGCCATGCCCGATTTTAACATGCCACTGACCTACAGAGAATTCATATGTTGTGTTCTACTTCCTGAACCTTTGCAAAGTTCAGGTCACTATTACACATTCACCCACTAAGTTAATAAGCTCTAACACAGGATGTAAACTTGGCTCCATTATCTTCTGCCCATTCTGCAACACCATTTCCCTTAGGTTGTGAAAAGCCTTCTCATCTGTTTTTCCGCCCCAGTGGTTATATGATTTCACATATGGTCAAGGCACACCAAACCGTTCATGTAGAACTGGGGAAGTTGGATATATGGAATTCCATTAAATATAAAAAGATGTTCAAATTTTGAAAATTTCTAGGTCCCCATGGACACGGATTGTTTTTTTTTTTCATGGCAAAACATATGTAATGTTAACGACTAGTACTTAGGCTTCTGCAGCCTGCTGTGAAATGATGTGCATATGCAAAGCCACAAACACCTGGCCACCTCAGAAACACGTCAGCTGGCTTTGTGTGCACTGAGCCCTTGCAGCGTTACTGCAATCTCTTTATAGAAGAGGGTGCACAAAGCCTGCAGAAGAAACAGATTTCAAGCCCATCGGCATCTAAGTCGATAATCCAAAAAAGCATAAGGGGGCAGCAACAGGAGCCCATTTTCTACACTTCGCGTGCCAGAAACCCACTGAGGATGCTGTTTTACTTGAATGGATGAAGTGCAGTCATGAGGAAACTGAAGTTGTGAGGGTCTCTGTGGATTGATTATACTCACTCAGAGAGAGGCTGGCTTTGGGGAAGAGTTCTCACACTGATATTGTGGGATAATCGAGGCTCGTTTGAAACAATTTGATTTGTTCCAGAGAAAGAAGAAGCTGGGAATACAAAACCTGTGGCTCCCCGGAAGTCTTCCTGATTCTATGCAACAATTTACCGCGCAAATCGTGCCTCTGCTCCCAGACGCCTTCATTTCTGGCATCTGCAGTTCTGCAGACAACTGTGCAACTTAAAGGAAAACCAGGCATCCCTGCCCAGCGAAGAGTGTGACTTTCTAGTGGTGTGCGGACTTGACTATTAACTTAGCTGTTCTCAGCTAGCATGCTGAGAACACAGGAAAGTGTGAGTCATTGAAGACTGTTGAACAAACGACAGCTCTCCTAATAGTATTGTAACGGATCTGGTTTAGCTTCACCTTAGTAGAGACAAGGCACAGACACTAAAAGGAACATATCAGTGACCACTTAAGGTTCAGTTTAAAACTGCTCAATGCTAAGATAAATGCATCTTTGGGGGATTTTTGTGTCTCCTTTTAAGGAATATATCATCAACTTTATGTAAATACAGATGTATCTTGGCTCTTCATGCTCAGCTCCTCTCTCTTCATCAGCTGAACAAGGCCTGACTTCACAGCAAGCCCAAGGCAAACGTCTCCTCCCAGTAGACTATCCTTGCAGGAATTTGTTTTCCTTACACACGTGTGAAAATTGAAACTTAGAAAAATCACTTCAGCAAGCTGGGGTGTAATTGCGTAGCCAACTAAGCATGCCTAAGACCCACACGGAACCTAAATCCAGTGCCAACACCATTACAAAAACGTTAACTTTCTCAGGAACATAGTACTATTCAAACCTGGTGGTCCTACATCTAACCAGCAACATCCTCACTGCGTATTATACTTTTACCTGGAATTGCTGTGCATCTTGGGAAAGAAGAAAGTCAAATGGTGATGATACCTTAGATTTGTCTGGGTGAAAGGATCATAGCATTAACATTATTTTTGTTGATTTGGTGGAGTTGTTTTGGGGTGGAGTGGTTCGAGACAGGGTTTCTTTATGTAACAGTTCTGGCTGACCTCGTGCTTGCTTTGTAAACCAAGCTGGCCTTGAATAGAGATCCCCCTGCCTCTGCCTCCCCAGTGCTAGGATTAAAGGCATGAGCCACCACCATCTGGCGGTTTATTTCATTTTAAAGGGTTTTATTATCAGTAATCCACAACTGCTTCAAACGTGGTTGGATGCGTTTATTATAAGAAACACTTAGTAGAATTCATCTTCACACACTTTTTCCTTTAGTAGCGGCACTGAAAGGCCTCTCATCTGTAGACCACCATTCTGACGCCATGACCTAGAGCAGCAACAGCAGGCAAAACAGGGACCATTCTAAGACATCACTTGTGTTTATTTGCTTTTTGCTCAAGTTAAAGTGGAAAACTGAAGGAGTGTTGTCTAGTTTCATTAGGTCAAAACTGAGGACTTAAACCTCACAGCCTGTTGTCGGCTTCCAAGCCCTCTTTGTCCCAACAGGTTATGCAGCAAGAAGAGAATACACGCACTTTGGGAAGCACATTTCAGAGGCAACATCAGACAGAGGGTCACACCCCTAATTGGGTTCTTCATCAACCGCATGCGGTAATTCTTCTTTATTGGTAACAGAAATGCTTTGCTTTCAGAACTGGGTGGCTTTCCTTTCTACCAGAGACAGGCGATCTATACTCTCTGATCTATTCACCTACCAATTAATCCATTGATTTCTTTCTCCATCTACAGAAACAATGGTCATAAAGAGACACACATGAAGCAGAAATCCATGATAGAATTTACAAGTCCTCTATGACTAAAGTCATTTGTAAAAATATGGTACCTCCTTATATGAGTTCTGCCTCTGTGGCTCCACTCAATTTTCCCAGCGCAATATTCACATCTTGCTGTGGAAGTGCAATCAAATCCATGAAAAGGATAGAAGGGCTTCTAAAAGTTGCCAAAGCCATGGGAGAAATAAGAGCGCCCTTGCACTGCATGTGGTGAAGTTCCAGTTCATTTGTAGATGGCTTCTTTTTCACATTCTGTTGGCTCCCCAGTATGTTCTACCTGAAAGCAATGAACGTCCACCACCCAAAACTGTGAATGACATTCAGGACTTTGGAAGTTTTACTGGACTGATTACCCACAAATGAAAAAAAAACTCAGTATGAATAAAGAAATGTAATTATAATGCAAATTTCAATTTCCCTTGGAGGAAGAAGAAATAAAACTTCAGTTACATGATTTTAAATAACTTTACCTTAGGCAGTGGAGACTAACAATGTGAATGAGTGAGTGACTGTCTAGACTACAATCTGATTAAGCAAATATTATGCATTTCCTCAGTTTAATTGATGAAAAACAGTATAGCACCAAATCTTTCAAAAATCTTATTTAAATTTTGGCTGAATTACATATATAACTAGTGAGATAAGAGAACACGTCCCTTATTCTCACAAACTGGGTCTTCTTCATGATCCTTAAATCCTAGATATTGCATTAAGCAGTCCACATGCTTTAAACTGAAACTTCCCTGGTGTTATTAAACATCAACACTGTAGGTATTATTCAACTCATACAGCAAAGTCTACGCTAGAAATGTGAAAAGCTGGGCAAGATTTTAATTTTGTGAGAATAGCACCAACTAGTTGTCTAAGAATCATGTCAGCAAGTAACTTCCAGAGGCTGTAAGTGGTGGCCGTCACATTTCTACCAATAAGAAGGACAGGAAAGCAGAGGAAGGGTTTCCTGTAACTTAAAACAAAGGCATAGGAAATCATTATAGAAGAATCGATGGTGAAAACCACATGAAAGAAGAAACTTTGTTTTCAATAAAAATACTTTTCATCTATTTGAAATCATCTCATGTAAATGCAATGTATGTTGATTATATCTAAGAACTCCTTTTCTCCTTTCAATTCCCTAATATATTCCTAACACATCTCCCTTCAAATTCCATGACTTTTCTTTTACATACAAGCCACTGAGGACAGTTAGTACTGCCAATGTGTAAACACGTATGGGTGCGCACCACTGGGGATTGGACAACCTATCAGAGGCCACATCCCTAAGGAATAATGATTCCCTTTATCCCAAAAGTCACCAACTGTATGGCTTCTCAGATAGATGCAGATCTTTGCAAGTACCTCTCCTGTCTATGCTATACCTTGTCCAGGATAATTTACCAAGGCTACTGGGTATGCAACAGCCATGCCCTGTCTATACGAAAGCGTCTCACACAGCACTTGTGTATATCCTCTGGCTCTTACACTTCCCTCACTCCTGTGAAATTCTATGAAACTTGAATGGAGGAGATTGATATATGTGTTCCATCTATGACTGAGAACTCATGATCATCGCTTTTCAACTCTTCGATAAGTCATGATAAGTCATTTCTGAATTAACTTCTGCCCACTTTACGGCAAAGTTTCTCTGACATGCATTTCGGAATCACAGAAAAGGGCAGGTAGAACCTGACAATGCAGCACTCCATCAAGAGGGTGACAACATCCAGGAGGGGTCAGCATCCAAGGGGAAATACCTGACAATTCTAAACATCCCTGAACTCTGGACTTACCCATGCCCGGACACTGTCTTCTTAACCTTCTGAAATTCCTACATGGTCTCCTGGGAAAGGTGATTGTGGCAGACTAACTTTATATAAAGTTGACTATTGAAAAAAAGAGTGAATGTTATGGCTCTAAGGCCTCATCAAGGGTCACTCTGTTTTCCATACAGGAGAAGTTACACTGCTGAAGTACTTTGGGAATGAATCCCATTTTCGATGGAGAGATGCCATGATTTCACAGATTTTTTTTTTACAGGTTTCATGACTTTTCCAAAAGGCAAGTGTTACCACAGCTCTGCTGAACAAGCTTCTCTATGTGGATGTGTACATGTGCTCTTCCCATGGATTAGATTAATAGATCTGTCGGCTATATGTTTACTGTACAATACTTGTGGGCTCACCACATGAGCCAAGGAGAGAACCAGAGGAGAGGTAGAGAACACAGAAACCAGCACCTGATGTGAGACAGGAAAACCAGTATCAATAAATTGACAACAACTTTTCACCCTCCCCTGCCATGGTTAGCAAAGCTGTGAGTAACACAGGGACCCTGAACAGAAGATAATGGCAGACAGAGACAAAACTCTGGGTTCACTTTAGGAATGAACAAAGTTTATTTTTCCACTGCTGTTACTATGCCATTTAGGTAGCAACTAAAGATAGCACAGCACACAGAACTAGAGCCAAAGGTTTCCTTGACCCATTTATCTAGGTTCCTTCTTTGTCATTTTTCTGTTGTTGTGGTCTTCTTTTGCCCAGGAGAACATTACTTCCAGATGCTAGCTCATCTTGTAGATTTCCGCAGTCATATAGCCATACCTCAGTCGGGGTGTGTGCCTGAGAAAGGATCTGCAAACCATCTGAACCTAGACAACTCCCAAAAGATATCAGAGCTACCAATTAGTCAGTTCCTACACTTCATTCTATCCTACCTGCAAGAAAATGTGTAACACTGATGCCACCCGTTGGTTTTGGTGAAGGAAGTCTGGCCCCAGTTCAACAGTGAGCACCACACTGTCATGCTGTGCCTCCTGTTTGGTTTTCCCAAGTGGAAGTAAGTTCTGTGGCCTGTGACCGCTTCTACTTAGTATCAATATGTGGCTTGTATCTCAAAGGGAAAAGAAATTGGATAGACCTTTAAAAATAAATAAAACTTTGTTTAGTCTACGTGTCTTTCATAATTGAATAATGTCATAAAAAGAGAAACTTCTAAAGGAAATGAATTTACTTTGACTTATGATTATGAAGATCAAAAGTCAAAAAAGCTGCATCTGATGAGGGTCTTCTTGTAGGAAGATTAGATGGAGTGGTTCAGGGTATGACACACAAAGTGTACCATTGTGGACCTGTTCTGTTAGATCTATTTATCTATCTATCTATCTATCTACCTATCTATCATCTATTTACCTATCTACCTACCTACCTATCATCTATCTAGCTACCTGTCTATATCTATCTACCTACCTATCATCTATCTATGTATCTATCTATCATTATCTATCTATTTATCTATCATCTACCTATCATCTATTTACCTATCTACCTACCTACCTATCATCTATCTATCTATCATTATCTATCTATCAACTATTTACCTATCTATCTACCTACCTATCATCTATCTATCATTATCTATCTATCATTATCTATCATCTATATATTTATCTATCTATCTATCATCTATGAACTTACCTAGTTTGACTCTTATAGTCAATCATGAGGAACCCATCTTAATGAATTAATCTAATATTAATCACTACCAGTGGACTTACTATAGGCAGGTGATGTTTCAATATTCATAATGAAGATTAAACTTCAACATTGTTTTCAGAAAGGAAAATCATATTCAAAGCATAGTAGAAAGTCTTCTCTGACTACCGTGTTGTAAGTGGGGGAGAGGTGCGTGTTGTGTTCCCCAGCTACCAGCCGCTGGTTGCTTGCTTATGCCCAAAATAACCATAGGAGAACTGTATTAATTCAAATACTGCCTTGCCCATTATCTCTAGCCTTTTCTTGGCTACCTCTCACATCTAAACTAACCCATTATAAAAGTCTGTATGTCACCACAAGGTGGTGATCTTACCGGACTGTTCTAAGATACATCCATCTGCGGCGGGAGCTTCATGGAGACTGGCTCTGACACAGTCTTCTTCCCAGCGTCCTCTTTTCTTTTCCCCACCTATCTAAGTCCTGCCCTATCAAATGGACCAGGAAGCTTTTTTATTTAACCAATCAAAGCACAGAAATACAGATGAACCCTCCTCCTTCACTACCGTACATAGACATTTACTTTGTTCTCAGTACTCTGTTTTTTCTACCAGTGTGACTGTTATTTTTGGCACATTTCCCAAGGCTGACACATCAAAAGAAGCTGATTTCTGTTATCCTCTTACCTCTCAGTCTCACTGGAGCAAAGAACAATTTCTTCTGTATTTCAAAAAAGTATCATTGAAAGTCTCAATCTAAAACTATATGCTATCCAAATGACATTGATCTCAATAATCCATTCCCACTTTGGGGAAGAAGAAAAATAAAACTCAAAGCACACAGAAGGAAAGAAATAATGAAAAACTGAACAGAAATTAATGGAACTGAATCAAGAATTTAAAAAAGAAAAAAAATCAATGAAACTGATAGTCACTTTTCTAAAAAATCTCTATAAAAATGATAAGCCTCTAAGCACACTAAAGTGGAAAAGGAACCAAGGACGAAAATTACCAGTATGAGCAATGAACTGGAATGGCCATCACTGATGACCACAGACATCAGCAAGCATTGAAAAGGTCTCCACCCACAGTTTTGATTACTTAGGTGAAATGAACAAATTCTTTAAGCTATATTTTATAAAATCATAATCAATGATAAATTGGTAACCTAAATATCTGCACATCCACCAAAAAATTAAATTAGTATTTTTTTTTAGTTTTACAAGAAAAACATCACCCAGTCAAGATGGAGTCATTGATTTAATTTTTAAACATCCTTTGAAGAAATAATACCAATTTGCTATAGTATCTTCCCAAAAATTAGAAGGAAAACTTCCCAACTCATTTCATAAGTCACAGTACCTATTATAGGTTACACAATCATGTAGAAGTAGGAATTGAAACCATCTTTAATCTTTTAAAGTTTGTTTTCTCAGTATTTTGCAACAGCAATAGAAATATGCCTTACCCAGGATCCTAAAATTAAAACTAGATACTATCATTACAAGGGAAATTTATTTTTTATAAATATAGACACTTAAGTATTTAGTACTATGTTATCAAATCAAGCCCACCAATACATAGAAAGTCCTCACACATTAAGTGAAAGACAGCTTCTTAAATGTCTATTGCTTGTTTTTAATGCTTCAATAATATTAGAAAGATTTTTCACATAGATTTCTGTCATTATTTACATGATCATGTTTTCTTTTCATCTTTTGTGTGATGTGCTTCACTAGTTGACTTAGAAATGTTGACTCAACTATGCACTGCACCTAGTGTTGAAGACAAGGATTGGCACTCCCTTTCTCCATCACTATTTACTGGATTACTAGAATTTCTAGCTAGTTTAATAAGAAAAGGGAAGAGAAAGCAGGAATATGCAGAGTTAATGGAGAAACTAAACTGTCTGTTTGCAGGTAGTACTATTATCTAAATATATAAAATCCAGTAAAAAAAAATTTCTGAAGAATTTTGAATACAGAAAAGTCACTGAGTATAAGGTCAACATTAAATACTCAATTATTTTCCTGTATATAAAGAAAGAAATCTGAATGGTAAAATATCAAAACCAGAATACAATAATTAAAAATCTACTAAAGTTGAGTGTAAGAAAGTAACCCAATTCTTTAAAATGGCAGAGCACATGGCCAGAGATCGGAGTATCTGTAGGCATGTGTAATATCTACCTTGAAGGAAATGCTGATCAAACAACAATGAGATCCTACTGTATGCCAACAGAAGCTATTGAAATCCAAACTGGGACAATGTCAATCACATGGTGATGGTGAAACGGGAGAGTATCTATCATTAGGTCATGAATGACCATTGCTATGGCAGCTTTGGGAGGATTATGGTAGCTACTTATAAGGCCAAACAAAAAGTTGACAAGCAAATTACACACCAGTTTTATTCAGCTGACTTGAAAATTATCATCACAAAAGACAAATATGTAAACATATGTTATCTCTATTCATAAAGGTAAAAAACTAGAAGTTCACAAAATCTGTTCACTCATCTTGTAAAAAATAAGTAAATAGATAAGGTATGAAGGTCACAAATTGGAATTCATTAAAAACTATAATCAATCCACAATGCATCCTGAGTGAATTTTAAGTGCATATTGCTAATTTAAAGGAACCAGTCTAAAACACAGCATAATATTCCTCTTACATATCCTGGAAAAAGCAAAACTATAGAGAAATAAAGAGATCAATGTTTACATGGGCATTGGAATGGAGAGGAGGCTTAATTTAGTGAGGCACATGGAATTCTGCTGTGTTATTCTTTTGCATGATAAATAAGATGGACACGTGACAACACACATTTGTCAAAACATTATTTTCTCTCATAGAAAGGCAACCTTACTATATAGAACCAATCAAGACATTCAAGGAGCTCAATGGGACTAAATGTAACACAGACTGTGATACAGCAGGGAATAGCACCCCTGAGGCAGATGGGAGAAAACGTCCCTGCTGTGAACAGTGTTAGAAACAAAATATATACGGGATATAGAAAAGGAAAGCTTCATGTTGATATAATTAAATAATCAACAAGCACAGATGAACATTTTCAAGCATCCAATAGAGGCAAGTTACAAATAAATATTGTAGACAATCTTCCATCCTTAAATGATGCCAACTGTCTACTTTTTAAATGTGGACTGTGGATTACCCTTTTCTGCAAGTAATATAGTCTGGAAAGGAGACTGAAAGAGTGACTGGACACACCTGACAGGTCCTATCTTCTAGGTGGCAAGGGTTAAAAACAACAGTCTAAGTTATGATGAAAGTGTATAGTCTTTTTTCAGGTGACCTACTAAAACTTATTTCTTTTGCCTTTTTCCAAATGTATAAAACCCCAAATTATTCATGAAAATAGGAAATCCAGGCAAAACTCAAAATTATTACAAAACATCCTACCAGGATTCATCCAAACTGTCTAGGTCTCTGAAAGTGAGAAGCCTACGAAAGTGTCAGGCAAAGATACTCCGTGAGAGTCTGCCATCATATACAGTGTCTTCCCTGCACTGGATCCTGGAAAAGGAAGAGGAAAGATGAGGTGAATAAAATACAATTTAAACAGATACTAACATAATATTTGTTCATTAATTGTTGTGATAACTGAAGACATTACTGGATATGAAAACTATGTGCATATCATGAGAACTCTTATTCTAGTCTGCTTTCAATTATTGTGAAAAAAAGAAAACATAACCAAAAGCAACTCAGGTGGGAAAGAGTTTATTTGACTTACATCCCAACCACAGTTCAACATTGAGGGAGACCAAAGCAGGAACTGAAAGTGGAAACTTGAAAGCGGGAACTGAAGCAGAAACCATCCAGGAAACCTGCTTACTGCCTTGCTCTCCATGACTTACTCGGCCTGTTTGATTTACACTTATTTTACATTTATTTGTTTTGTACTTGTATTTATGTGAGTGGTTTCTCTGTACGCATATGCGCATACCATATATGTTCTGGGTATCCCAGAGTTCAGAAGACGGTATCAGCTACGTTGGAACTGGATTATGACTGGTTATGACCCACCATCTGGGTCCTTTGCAAGAGGCGTAGGTGTTCTTAACTATTGAGCAATCTATCCAGTCCTCAGTCTACTCTCTTCTAACATCCAGGACCACCTGTTCATGGGTGACATTGTCCATGGTGCCCAGGCCCTATCACATAAAATATTAATTGAGAAAATGCCTCACAGACTTGCCTCAACAAAATCTGGTCGAGATTTTTCCAATAGTGAGGTTCCCTCCTCCAAGATGATGGTTTATGTCAAGTTGATTAAATCTCCCTAACACATCAGTGTTTATAAATTTCTAATATACGTAAGGATTTTCTAAAACCAGTACTCTCTGGTATTCTCCCATGGTAAACAAGAATTCAAAGTCAATATACAGTATTTTCTACTTTCTAGGAAATATTTCTATTCTTGATTTTAAGCTAATAATTTATCAAATTTAAAGCCTTAGAGCAGAGATTGAAAAAAGTCTCCTTAAAAAACTCAATAATTACCTAACAGTATTCATAACAGTATTATATGACCAAGAAGAAAAGAACATGGAGTCAAAACATACTTTAACAAGCCGGTAAATCCTAATCTGAAGAGCTTTCTTGGAAGTACATTTTGCATACAAGAAACTTCCGATTGAGATGTAAATATATTGTCGCAGGACAATATTACACCAATTTGATTAAAAAAGGGGTATTTTATTGGAGGGGATAAAACTTACAGATCAATGTCCTAAACCACATTCCTCTGGTCACAAACAGGAAACTGAGTCTAGCAGTCAGCATGAAAGCCGGAAGCAAGTTAGCTCAGAGAGCGGCTGCGGCTTTTTTTTAAAATGAAAACTACGCCCCACATTGGGCGGGTATCTTAGAAGCCATTGGCTGAAAGCAAGAGGGCTTAATCTCCCGCAGCACCTCCCCCTTTTGTTTAAGTAAGAAAGTTCTAAACCTACTACAAAACTATATACAGTAAAAATAGAATATCTT
>JAQHUG010000308.1:1327437-1341426 GCA_028555095.1 Dicrostonyx torquatus
CCACGTTCCTCTGGTCGCAAACAGGAAACCGAGTCTAGCAGTCAGCATGAAAGCCGGAAGCAAGTTAGCTCAGAGAGCAGCTGCGGCTTTTTTTTTAAAATGAAAACCACGCCCCACATTGGGTGGGTATCTTAGAAGCCATTGGCTGAAAGCAAGAGGGCTTAATCTCCTGCAGCATAAATATGTTCTAATCCAAAGACTTATAAGAAGAGAAAAAACTGAGGGGGGTGCAGAGATGAAGAGGGAGAGGGACAAAGAGAGACTGAGACTCCCTATGACCTTGTTACCAACCATGCAAGGAACATAAGGAGCAGAAGAGTCAGGGAAGGGTCTTGGAGCCCAGAAAGGCATATTGGCCCTAGCAATGATGGATTTCAGATTTTTAGCTTCTAGAGTTTCTATTATTTAAGGGCACTTTGTAGTAACTTGTGACATTTGTCAAGAAAGCTAGTATGTGCAGGTTTGCCCAGTAGGTTACACCAGTGGCAAAGAACCTTTATGTTGTCCTCGGCTTACTCTGTGTGTTGTTCCTTTTCTTGTGTGGGAATGTCAGGATAATGGCGGCTACAGAAACATTCGAATGAACACTTTGATTTTTTAAACTCCCTGCAACCTCAAACTGGCTTATCTCCTCCTCTCAGGCCTATCTGTCCCCCTTATCTCTGCCGAGCAAATTGTTCTATTTGGATGAAGGGCTTTGCATTTATTTAAAAATTCTTTTCATGAGTAAATTATTTTTTCTAAGCCTAAGAGCCCACTTTTAGCTTGTTAACCTCATTAGGTCCATGAGCTCTCTTTGCTCAAATGCTAAAGCTCCTCTCATTGACTCATTTGACAAAAAGTAAAAAATGCTTACTGGTCAAGCACTCAAAGGATTCACCATCTTGATATCTTTATCTGCTCAAAAACTGGAAATGCTGGCTCTGTTCTTTCCCAGAGGTGAGGGAGGGGGGTTCCTGCCTTCTATTCTAGTCTTCTTGACATGATCTTTTATTTCTCAGGCCCATGCCGTGCCTCAACTATCCCATAATAGTCTCCTGGGAAAAGGGCCAGCCTAATTTCCTAGCTCTTAGAAAAGAAGGCCTGAGAACGTTGGCTCTTTCCTTTCTGTCATTCCTCTGCCCTGGGCTAAGGAACTGTGAGATATATTAAGATAAATAGGAAAGAAATGAGTTTTTAACTATGAGGATAAGAGAGAGCCTTTTCAGCAAGTGACTTGAGTTCATGCAGTGGAAAAATGATCCCACAGCTCTGGGAGAGAGGATCACTGCAACATTAAAAACCCTGATTTTAGTCAAGACGAGGAGGGATGGAAAATTTCGTGCAAAAGCAATGTCTGCAAGGCCAGAGCAGACTGCTGTTGCGGGTGCACCAGAAGTCATGAAGAGTAAATAGCAAGGCAGCTTTAGGATTCCAATAATGCAGGTCATTACCTGCCCAGAAAACTAATTGCCCTCACCTGCTTAGCATTTGCTTCTCAATAGTGTTGAGGAAAAGCTGAGAGTGGCACCACCTCTCAGAGCCTGGCGGGTGATGCACACAGCAGCCAGCCTCTCTCAACACGACTCCAAAAGCTGCTTATTTTCATAACAGTACTTTTATAAAATGATATTTTTTTGTATGCTTGATGAGCCAACATTTATTTGGTGCCTGTAACATAACAGATGTCAAAGTAATGTACAAGTGCTTCCTATTACAATGCAGACAGAAAACAGCGCTGATTGTACATGTAGGAGCACTCTGGTCAGAATTCATCTCTGTGAGCACAGTAACCATCACCATTGACCCCACTGCAGGAGAGTCGGGCAAGAGTCGTTCTCCCCTTCTAAGTATGGTACTCCTTAGTATGTATTCATTTCAGTTAGGGTCTCTAAAACCAATGTTCTGGAGCAAATCTGATTACAGGGAGTTTACCAAGCACGCTTGCTGCTCACTTTGATCTGGAATGATCTCTAAGTTCAAAAGCTTGGTGCTATTGAAAGGCAGAGCGAGCGTTGAAAGAGGTGAGCCTAGTGGTCATTTATGGGTCCTGGACCTACTGTTCAAATAAAGGGGCCAGCCAATTGAAAACTAGAACCTCTGAAGCCATGCGACAGATAAGTCTCTCTCTTTTTGATAAATTCATTAGCGCAGATGTTTGTCACAGAGAGGGAAAGCTGATGAGCACACTGCACACTCATTCACTGGACAGAGATTAAAATACACCAGTTAAAAACAACGCGAGTCAGGCAGGGCAAGCGTGGCCGTAGCGGGAGCCTTAAGCCCTGCCGCATCTTCAGCAGGCGATGGTATGGGGCTAAACGTCAATCTGAGAGACGCTAGAATCACCTGGAAAACGGGGCCCTGCTCATGCCTATGGAGGATTGTTTCAGTGGATGTCGGAAGACCTATCTTAACTGTGGCTAAGACCGCTTCTTCTGCAGGAGATTCAGAACTGAGTAAAACGGAGAAAGTGAGTTGGACACCAGCACGCCTTCATTGATTGATCCTTCCTATCTCTTGATTGTAGATACAATGTGACCAGCTGACTCGAGCTCCATTGGTCTTGGCTTCATTACGGTGTATTCCACCCTGGACCTGTGAGCCACAATGAACCTTCTCTTCTTGGTTGCTTTTCTCAGAGCATTGTCTCACAGCAACAGGAGAGGAAAAAAAAAAGAGTAGCCTCAGTGACTCTCACAAGGAAATGAATCGTGAGATGGGGAGCAGGTTTTCAAGAGGTAGGGCGGGAACTGGCCCTGGTTGCGCTGCATTTCATTAAGCAAGATGACTTCCTTTCAAAGACAACTTTGAGAGAAATACTCATACTGGGTAGTCAGCCATCAGCATCCTCAGCCTCAACATCTGGAGTCGAGGACTTCAGTCACGCAGGGAGAGCCGGCAGAACCTTGGTGCCCCAGCTTCAACTTCCTCCCAGGTTTTGTGTTTTTCCCCCATTGCGTATTTATGCCCCAGCAGATCCTGTTCAACCGTCTGCCTCAACATGGCTAACTCTCTGGTTTCTCCCAAACTTTTCATCTTTAAAAGCCTTTAGTCCTTACGGCTTCCTGGCCTGTTTAAGACTCCACTTGATGAACAACACTGTAATACACAACACCAACCTGCTCCAACTGCAGACTTTCCCAGCAGTAACAAGGTCCAGTCATCCACAGCGGCAGCTTATTGATGACAAAGGCTACATTGAAAGTCTTTTTCTCTGTCTCACTTCTGACCTCACTGATAAAGTTTTATCTCTCCCACATAAAATAATTCTGAGCAAATCCATGTAAAGAATCTGTATCTTAGTCACGATTCTATTACTGTGGTAAGACAGTGTGACCAAGGCACGAAGAAATGAAGAGTTTATTGTGACTTAGAGCTTCAGAGGACTAGAGTCCATGGTCATCATACCAGGGAGCATGATAATTGGCAGGCAGGCATGGCGCTGGGGCGGGGGCTGAGAGTTTACCTGCAAGCATGGGGCAAAGAGAACTACTGGAAATGGCACTGGCATTTGAAACTTCAAATCCCGCACAGTGTGTCGTTCCTCCCATACTCTTTCAAACCATGACTCTGTTTGTCAACAACCTCAACTGAGCCACTTACAGCAGACAAAGGGCTCGCAGCAAAGTAAGTGTTAGGTGGCAATTTAAGGTAGTAATGAGGGAGAAAATAAAATAATAATTTACAAATTAACATAATCTTAGAGTAAGACTAAAATGATAAAGTTAACGGCCGAAAAAAATATGTCAGAGATGAGAGAGAAATGCTCACATTTCCTCTGAATGGTAACTCACACGGGTCTTGTTTCTACTGAGATATTTTAACAAAAGCTGGCCTATTTCTAAAGTAACAACGACAATGACATTTTATAGGTAGTACAGTACAGCTATATCTTCAGAGCTTACATTTTTAAAAATATGAATATCAACTGCAAGCATCTAAGAGAAAGACATATCTATTCAGTGAACATTTGTTCTTTTCTTATTGGCTCACTTCTTGCTCTCCACCCTAATGCCATTTTGTGTTTGAAAAAGTTTCCCAGGGGGCTGGAGAGATGGCTCAGTGGTTAAGAGCATTGCCTGCTCTTCCAAAGGTCCTGAGTTCCATTCCCAGAAACCACATGATGGCTCACAACCATCTGTAATAAGGTCTGGTGCCCTCTTGTGGTCTGCAGGCATACACACAGACAGAGTATTGTATACATTATAAATAAATATTTTTTTAAAAAAAAAGTTTCCCAGAAAAATACCCTTCACATCCCACCGTGAAAGTGAGATTTCTCTTGGTCCTTGCACAGACATTGAACAGATTAATGAATCGCTGCTTCCTGGATTATAAAATTGAATCAGTGATGTCTAGAAAATGGGTCCTCTACATGAGCACCACATTTGAATGGAAATCCTCACACAGACGAGCACTGACGGTGGATCCTGCGTGCCAGGTTCCCTAAGCTTTCACAGTAGCTGTCTCCTGATGAGTGATGCTCAGCTTCTGTCCAGGTCCGTGACTCTCTAAAGTCTTTTTGGTAAATACCACGTACGTTTATAGAGTGGTACTTACAAACTAATGAGTGGTACAGAGCAGCAAAGAGACTACCAGAAAAACATGGTAAAATGGGAGTTATTTATCTTACCATGATGGAACAGAAATCGATATTGCTGTAAGATGATTTAGAGCCCCAATATCCTTGAATCTCCTCAATACCTTCTACTCTAGTGCAGTTCTTAATTTATTGTTCCCAGTCAAATGATGTTTGTGTTTTAAGTCCTAAACTCACAAAAATTGTGCTTAATCTGTATTTTGCTTGATATGAAATATTTATTATAAAATTAAATATAATTGTATAAACCTGACCTATATTCTAAGCATAAGCTTTATAAATTAATATTTTCTGAATTTGTCCAGTGTTACACATTTGAAGCCATCTCCATCTTCCCATCATTTTAATTTTAATTGCATAAAGTGGAAAACCCTTGTCGAAGAAATTTCTAAGCTCACTAATATAATATTGTGATAAAGTTAAAACAAGCTACACATTTTAAGATAAATCTGAGACAATGATCATTCTATATAAGTATTATCCAAAATAGTAACTTTCCAATGCATTCTCATTTCCAAATCAAATTTCACATGCCCTGGGTTTTTTTCAATATGTAAAACAGGAGAATCCTTCTACCTATATGAGAAGGCTAATTCACAGAGGAACATCTGTGTATCCACCGTGAATGTGTAATCAACTATGCTATGATAATCGACCCAAGAAACTCTCCACTCTGTTCTTATTACCTGCATGGCTTCTTGGGAAATGGAGTGGTAAGCAGGGAATTTTTGAACGGTCGTATTTATCTTCATTTTTAAAGTGTTCAGTTTCATTTTTATGGAACAAATTCTTCTGTGTTTCCTAAAAGACTTAAATCTATTGGTTTAAAATCAAACATGGGATAGCTTCTGGGTTAGAAAAGACATAAGGGGAGACCTGAGCGCATAGCATCTAACTAAGGCGTGAAGTTCACAAAACAGCCAGTCCCTAAAAGAAACCCAGCTGTGGTAAAAGTCTGAAGATTCACAGTGTTCTAAAATTCATAGGGTGACACTGGGTACATAAACTGGCCAGAGCAGATAGGCAAAGGGAAGAGCTCTCAAGACTGGGATCGGTGCCCTTATACAGGAAAACCTAAAGGCACGTGCTGCCCTGTGACAACCTGGTATCTTCTGTAAGAAAGAAGCACACAGCAGACACCTAGTCTGCTGACACCTTGTTCCTGGAACCCTCAAACTTCAGAACTGAGAGAAGGGAAGGTCCGCTGTTCATAGTTGAAGCTAAATACCAAAATGAGCTAAAGCAAGAGAGTTAACACAGATCATGGTAATGCTCAGGGGAACAAATCAATCATTAATTGGTCATTGAATGAATTATCATTTCTTTTGTGTATAACTTTCACAGTGCCAGGGGAGGAATGCTGATGTGGTTGTAAATCACTGGGAATGTAACCTCTGTTACATGGACTATCAAAGCTGCTTACACCGAGTGAGCTGGCATATTACTTCCCAAATGACATACCTTAGAAGACCTCGTTCGGCAATCTGGTTCAAGAATGGGAAATTGAAACCCTAGTTTTCCATATCCTTTAGGAAAAACCCTAAATGTCCTTAACAAGTCATTCTAGATTCTGCAAGGTATAAGTTCTCTGGACACATTGATGATCACCCTTCAGATACCCAAAGCATAACAATGCTGCCCCTACGAGAGCCGTGCCTTATTATGTGTTTTCCTTAAAATATACTGTATAATCGTTTCCTCTGCCTGCTCATTCAAGGTTTCCCCTTCCTGCGGTGAACTTTCCTCCATCCCCAAACTCCTTCCTCTGCTTGTGCATGGCCTGTCATTCGTAACCTTGTGATCATTTCTAAGAATCTACAGAATCTGAGCATTGGGATCACAGGTGATGTGACTTTGTATGTGTCTCAGGCAAGCTGTACAGCAACTGACAAGCTCTTGTCATTCGCTTATTTTATAAATAATAAGTCGATGCCACATATTTCTGCAATGTGTGTTTTAAAGTGTACAATCAAGTTTTGGGGGAATTGCAATGACAAGATGGAGAAAGTGTATTTGCATAAATAATATAGACATTTAAAATGAGAAATATTTTTCTTGTTATAACATTGTTACCTATAGAAAGTATATATTTTAGGTTTCTAAAATAATTTTTGATATTTTGGCATTTTTCTTTCAATACTTAAAGTACTGATGATACACAAGCCTAGTGCAAAGCTGATTTTTAATAATGCACTATTACATGTTAAACACAATTTACAACTGATCGAAAGGAAGAGACTCTTGCGACTTTGGAAACAGTGCTAGGCCGCTAGAAGTGTGTTACTCCTTGGATCTCACTGCAGGTGCTAAAGCTCTTTCATCTAATTCTCTGGAGAACATCACTTAACCTATTACATCTGTATCATGCTTTCCCATTAATCTGCATTTTCTCACTTACTTCTCTGTTTTTGCTTCTATCATCAATTTTCTATGTGAGAGTATTTTTGGTATATTCCTATTTATCTCCATCATTCAACTGTTTTCTAATCCAAGAAAAATATGCTAGTAATTATAAAATGAAAGTTGCTAAAATTCAGAAAGTATACATAACTGCCCTAGAGGTATAAAATGTCACTTGAAGTCTGTTTTGGAGGTCCTTTCACCATTCATTAAATGCGTTTATGCATATTTTCTCATTTATGTATTTGCTCACAGAAAATCATTGTTGAAGTATTTGTTACATACTTATTATACATACTGATGTGTTTCATGACATTTTTATACAAATGAGGCACATAATTTGACCATATTCACCATCCCAACACTATACTCCTTCTGACTTTTAATAATCTGATTTTCCAGTATCTACTCCCATTTAATCTCTCTCTCTCTCTCTCTCTCTCTCTCTCTCTCTCTCACACACACACACACACACACACACACACACACACACACACACACACACACACAAAGTGCAAGGGCTGATTTTATATATTTATACAAATTCTGCAGTAAACAAATTAGAGAAAATGTGGTCTTTGCCTTCCTGAGACCAAAACATTTCATTTAATGTGGTGATATCCACTTTGACTCATTTTCTTATAAACCACATAATTTAATTATTCCTTATGGCTTAACAGAACTCTGTCATGCACCTATACCACAGTCTATATTCATTCATCTTTTGACACACATAATCTGAGGCTAAAACTTATTGTAAATAATGCTGCAATAAACAGACAGATACATATTTTGTGATATATTTCCTTAGAATTTTTTGAAGAACAGATTCAGAAATGGAATAGCTGGATTATATGGTTTTTCTATGTTTGGTTTTTTGAAGAAAACCTGTACTTATTTCCAGTGACTTAATTGAGTTATATCCCAATCAACACTGTATGGGAATTCCCTATCCCCTGTACCCTACCAGCACTTGCTGCTATTTATTTTATGATAGCTGGGATAGGGTAAAATAGCAATGTAAGTTTAATTTGTATTTCTTGATAGGTAGGGTCTTATTCATAGAATTATTCACATTGACTCGACACTACAACTTTTGAGAACTATTTATTTCATTAGCCTTTTTGTTGACTGACTTGCTGTTTTGGGGGGTTTTTTGGTTTTTTTTGGTGATTAGGGCTTCTTGGTTCTGTATATACTCTAGATATTAATTATCTGTCAGGTTCACAGCTAGGAAGCTCTTTAGTCTGCTCTATGGTTTGCCTATACATGTGACTGTTTCTTTTCCTATAAGAGATTCCAACTTCATGCAACAAGTGGATAGATGTCTTTTTTGAAAATGCTTGTCTATGCCAATATCTCATGGTGCAGGAGAATTGTCTGTATTCTGTCAATCATGTTTTAAATAAACACTGATTGGTCAGGCAGGAAGTATAGGTGGGAAAACCAGACAGGAAGTAGAGGTGGCACAATGAGAACAGGGAAGAAGGAAGTTCTTCCCACACTCCTGCCAGTCCACCAGGATGTAAGCTGCCTCGCTGAGAAAAGGTACAGGCCATGTACCTGGCATGGATGGGAACAATGGGTTAAAATAAGTTATGGAAGCTGGTAGGAAGACTGAGCTATTGGGCCAATCAGTTTATAACCTAATGTAGACTCTCTGTGTGATTTTCTTTGGGGCTTGCCGGCTGTGGGGTACTGGGCGGGACAGAAACCCCAATGAGCAGGACCCTCATGTTACAATCTCTAGACATTTCTTCTATTGATTTCAGCATCCCAGGGCTTTAATCTATTTTAAATTTATTTTGTACAGACTAGAAGACATGAACCAAAACTCACTCTTCTACATGTGGATATCCACTTTTCCTAATACCGTTTTTGTAAAAGACTGCCTTTTCTCCAGTGTGTGTTCTTGACATTGTGAAAAATCAGATGATTTAGCTACATTTATGCTATAAGTCTTGTCTCCTGTTTCAATGACCTGTGTGCATTTTGCTGTTCTCATAACATGAAACCAGGCATGGTGATGTCACAGGAGTGATTTGGCTATTCTGGGTCTTCTGTGTGTCCAAATATATTTTAGTCTGCTTTTCTATTGCTATAGAAAAATATCAGTAGAAGAATGGTGGGGATTTTATTTAATATTTGTTTAGATTGGTTTTGGTAAATAAAATTATGTTTACAATATTAGTGCTGCTGATTCAGGAACTTGGGTGATTTTTCTACAGTCTATTGTCTTTTTCAATTTCTATCTTCAGTGCTCTAAAGATTTACTAGAAAAATAATCTCTGCTCTGAGTAGGCTTTTACCAAGATGTTTCTTTTGAAGATATTAAGAATGAGACTGCTTAACTCTTTTCTTCTCAGAATGGTTTGCATGTCAGAAGGTCACCAGACTTCCATATGTTCAAGTTGTATCATGATATTTACAGATAGAGCTTAACAGAGCTATTAGTTTTGAAGTCTGTTTTATGTTTGTTTGTACGTCTAGGGTCATATTAACTATAATTAAAAATAATTTAAGTTTTCATTTCCTATTTGTATATCTTCTTTCTATTGTATTGTTTAACTAAAACTTTAAGTATTGAGTTGAAAGAAGAGAAAATGAATATATTTTGTCTTATTCTTGATTCTAGTGGGGATGTTTCTGGAATTTTTGTCACTGAACTTTGTGTTGGCTCCTGGTTTTCATGTGAAGTCTTTATTGTGTTGACAAGTATTAGTTTTGTTTTTCAGGAATTTTTATCTAAAGAGAACTTTATACTTTGCCAAAACCCTTTTCTGCCTCTATAGAGATGATCATGTGATTTCTGTATTTGAGTTTTCTAAAGAAACGTGTTATGCATTGATCTACATATGGTTAGCTATCCTTGCAACTCTGAAAAGAAGACTACTTGGTCATAATGAGTGATCTTTTGACATATCTATCATTCAATTTGTCTTGAAAGTAATTAATGAGAAATTTGGCACTTTTGTACAATGTCCAGAAGATTGTCCATATTTTTTCTTCTTTCTTTCCCGTCTGTTGTTTTTTTCATACATTTTATGTCAATGTAAACCTGTTTTGTATAAAAATTTTGGTAATGTGATTTTTCTTTACATTTTTATAAAATAATTTGAAAGGTCTTGTTGGTAGTTCTTCTTATAACCTATGAGTTAATGATAAAATTAAAAAGAATTAAAAATGTCTTGAAATACATGAAACTTCATTGCAGTGAAGAATCCAACCAAGAATTCAAAGCAATCTAGAACACAATAGAAGTAAGATTAAAGGAAGAGGACTAGGAATGATGGCACATGCCTTTTATACCAGCACTCAGGAGGCATAGGCAGGTGGAGTTCTGTGAGTTCAAGGCCAACCTGATATACAAAATGAATTCCGGGACAGCCAATGATGTTACACAGAAACTCTATCAAAAGAAAGAAAGAAAGAAAGAAAGAAAGAAAGAAAGAAAGAAAGAAAGAAAGAAAAGATTAATAGGAAATTAACAGCAATTAAGTGTAGGGTAAAAATCCCAGCCAAAGAAATAAGACACTGAAACCAGCACCAGTGAAAAAATACAATTTGATGCTGAACCAGAGCCAATCCAACCGCGCACAACAAGCAACCAATCCCTGATGGGATCCAGCTTCGACAGGTTCATACCATCCAGGGTAGGGCTATGTGTATTAGAACTGCTAGGCAGAATAGACAGAGATACAAAAGAAATACAGAGACATCGGATTGCACCAGGAGGGTAACTCAGTGAATATTGAAGACTGAGTTTGCCCAAGTTTATTTTCCATATGCTTAAATACCCTAATCCAAAAAGTGGGGAGAGGCAAAAGACTGCTTTAACACATCACAAAGAACAACCAGAACGATTACTTGCTTCAATACTTGAGACATCAAGCAATTATTTCCTGAGTGAAGCATTCTGATGATTTGGGAATGATGTGTAGTGAATACACCTTAGACCAAGTATCCTTTAGGCAGCCATTCCCTGGGTCAAAACTCCTATTTTAAAATAAAGATGCAAGAATAGTCTTGAATTCTCTTACCTTCAGCCAGGGTGGAGTGGATCCATGTTGATGGGCCATCTTAATGTCCAAAACACCAAGTAACCAAACTTTAGGTCAGGATATCTTATTTGTAGAAATATTTGTCAACAACTTTGAAAGAGTAAAAGTAAACTCAAAGTCTCTCATCTTTATTCAAGATGGAACAGTACTCCCATCTGTGGGTCCCCACAAATCCCTAAGCAGGAAAACCAACCTATCCCTGAGCACAAAGCAGTCATTCTCTTAGTTTGTCCAATTTCAATCCAGAGAGTAAAATCTGACCACTTCTCACCTTGGAAAACGTCTTGCTGGAAAAAAACCTCAGCCAGTAAAACTATAAACCTGTCTATAAACCCTGTGTTCAGTTGTCAGTAACCCTTTTCTACACTGGCAGAGTCAGTGACTCTCCTGGATTCCTCCCTCCCAATAAATCTATTGATTGAGTTTTTGGTGAAGACCTCTTTTCACGGAAATAGAAGAGAAAAAGCAATAGTATCTCCAGGAAGCTCTGTTAGTGGAGTGGAGCAGAGAAGTAACAACTTTCACCAGAGAAGGAGCAGATTGCTACATTTCTTCAGGGGTTTCCTCCTAGGTAGAGTGAAGTAAAGAAGAAACAACTTTTGCCAGAGCAGAGAAGCAGTGGAGATTGTTGGGAAACTGTACTTGCAGAGTGGAGCAGAGCTGAGGTGTAATGACTCTCTCAGAGAGAAACAGGATTGTGCATCCTGCAGGGAGACAATCCCTGAACAGAACTCAGCTACAGGAATAGCCTTAGTTCCCAACACTAGGATACCCTTCTCTTAACAGGTGTTAAGTATCCAAGATACCTTCCCTTTACTGCTGCAGAAATAGCCTGGCTTCGGACAGTCAGGATGCCTTCCCTTCAGAGCTGTAGCCCTTGCATTAAGATCTACAGTTTTTAAAAGAGAAAGATTTCAAGTAAGTAACTGAACAGGGCAAATTAGAGAACTAGAAAAGCAAGATAATTCCAAGCCCAAAGTTGAAAGAAGGGAGTAATTATTAAGTTAGAAACAGGCCCAGGCAAACCAAGATATTTGATGAGTTCTAAACAATGAAACAAGGTATAATAATAATAAGGCAGTTGGGGAATGATAAAGGACACTAGACAGAGAAAGAAAATTAGCTCTTTGTTGATAAATACTAAGAATACCAGGGGTGTCCATATAACCCCAAAATTGAAAACTCATCAATGTCCCAATTCTTTTTCTCAGAAAAAAAATTCCAAGTTCATATTGGATCCCAAAACACAATAGATACAAAAATAATTTTGATAAAAGAAATAACAGAATGAAAATCACAATTCTTTACTTTAAAATACATTCCAAAACTATAAATAACCTTAAAAAACAATACATTAGCATAAAAATTGACATATCATCCAGCTAACATAACATTATCACATAAATGATAATAGGAAAACCAGATATCCACATGTTCTAGAATAAAACTAGGCTCCGAATTTCTCACTAAACACGCATGCACAGACACAGAGACACACACATACAATCAATTCACATTCAACGTAACACTTGAAATATAAAACTATAGAAGGAAACATAGACACAATACTTTTAAATGTTACATACGTTTACCGTAGACCTAAGAAATGGCTTCTATGGAACCCTACAAGAAGCAGCAGACTGAAATATGCCAAGAGACATTATGTCAATATGAAAAGAATTTTCTTTAACAAAATAAATAAAAGCATCCTATGGAATAGAAGAAAAGATTTAAAAATGGTTCATAAATGATTGCATATGTAAGAAATATTAATAATATATTTATATATTATTATATAATTTAGATAAATATTAATATATTATGTATAATATATTAATAATATATGGACAACAGACAAAAATCTAATATGATTTTCAGATGGGAGGATGATTGTGAATAAAGCATTTCTTAAAGATTAGCCAGTGAGCAATAGTTATGCAAAAAAAATGTTCAAAAAATTACTAGAAAAATTTAAATCAAAGCAATAGGCAGCATCACATCTAGTCAGACTGAGTATTGGCAAGGAGACAAAAAGATATGTTGGCAAATTGTGAAGAAAGGATAAGTCCACGTATAGTACCTTCTATAATGACTAAGTTCAAATAAGCGTGCAGTGCCACGATGCACTGACTCGGAAGCTTAGAAACAGGTTCACCTCTGATCATTAGGTGACACTCAAAGGCCTTTCTGTGCTCAGGGCTTCCTGAGCTTCCAGAGCAGTATTGGGTCACCCCACTCCCAGGGTCACCCGGGTACAGGATGTGTTTCACTTGTTATTCCTTATCAGAATGAAGTGTAAGAGATTTACAGTGACTTAAATCACCACTAAAGCCTGACTTCTGCATCTGTCTTCTGCATTGTTGAGAAAAGAAGTCCCCACACCTCTCATTTCTCCACACAATGCACAGGATAGAAATCCTCTTTAAGAGAAAGTTTGTTGGTCTTGGGAACAAAATGCCAAAGCCGTCTTTCTGCTCTCAATGTTCATTTGTCATGTGACAAGTAACTTAAAGCCGTGGTGTCATTGTTTCATGGGTAAACAATTCATTTGACAGAAGGTACCCGGGACACAGTGCGGGCAATACCAGGCCATGCTGCAGGCGCCCGTCGGTTCCACACATCCCTGCCCCCACCCCCAATTTCGCCCTTTCCTCTGCGGGATCTGCTCCTCTGAACACCAGAAGTCCCTGTTCCCATGCTGAGGTCAAGAATCAAGAGGGGAGTCCCTGTTGCTGCACTGAGCAAAGATTGGATCAGGAAACCAAGGCTCTCCTGGCTGTATTTGAAGGAAGAGATGGGCAGACGCCAATGCAAGAACTCCCCCAATAGCATGAAAACCATCATGAAGACGCAAGAATCCAGTGATCACACAACAAGAGGACTTGAACACCATATTCCAGAAGAAGTAGAAGAAAACGACGTTAAACGTGACATTATGAAGATAAT